>JBBPBX010021127.1:10972-23437 GCA_038048925.1 Garcialebias charrua | reverse complement strand
AATTTATTAATGAAAAGTTCAACTAAGACACATCAAACAAAATACTGTAGTTTTTATGTGATAATCTTGTCAAAAGTCCTTCCAAACAATTTGGCAGCCAGTCCAAAATAATGTTAATTTATTAATGAAAAGTTCAACTAAGACACATCAAACAAAATACTGTAGTTTTTAAGTGATAATCTTGTCAAAAGTCCTTCCAAACAATTTGGCAGCCAGTCCAAAATAATGTTAATTTATTAATGAAAAGTTCAACTAAGACACATCAAACAAAATACTGTAGTTTTTATGTGATAATCTTGTCAAAAGTCCTTCCAAACAATTTGGCAGCCAGTCCAAAATAATGTTAATTTATTAATGAAAAGTTCAACTAAGACACATCAAACAAAATACTGTAGTTTTTATGTGATAATCTTGTCAAAAGTCCTTCCAAACAATTTGGCAGCCAGTCCAAAATAATGTTCATTTATTAATGAAAAGTTCAACTAAGACACATCAAACAAAATACTGTAGTTTTTATGTGATAATCTTGTCAAAAGTCCTTCCAAACAATTTGGCAGCCAGTCCAAAATAATGTTAATTTATTAATGAAAAGTTCAACTAAGACACATCAAACAAAATACTGTAGTTTTTATGTGATAATCTTGTCAAAAGTCCTTCCAAACAATTTGGCAGCCAGTCCAAAATAATGTTCATTTATTAATGAAAAGTTCAACTAAGACACATCAAACAAAATACTGTAGTTTTTAAGTGATAATCTTGTCAAAAGTCCTTCCAAACAATTTGGCAGCCAGTCCAAAATAATGTTCATTTATTAATGAAAAGTTCAACTAAGACACATCAAACAAAATACTGTAGTTTTTATGTGATAATCTTGTCAAAAGTCCTTCCAAACAATTTGGCAGCCAGTCCAAAATAATGTTCATTTATTAATGAAAAGTTCAACTAAGACACATCAAACAAAATACTGTAGTTTTTATGTGATAATCTTGTCAAAAGTCCTTCCAAACAATTTGGCAGCCAGTCCAAAATAATGTTCATTTATTAATGAAAAGTTCAACTAAGACACATCAAACAAAATACTGTAGTTTTTATGTGATAATCTTGTCAAAAGTCCTTCCAAACAATTTGGCAGCCAGTCCAAAATAATGTTCATTTATTAATGAAAAGTTCAACTAAGACACATCAAACAAAATACTGTAGTTTTTATGTGATAATCTTGTCAAAAGTCCTTCCAAACAATTTGGCAGCCAGTCCATTTTGGGCAAAACACCAGTTCACGTGAGGTGCGACCTATAGGCCGATGCGACTTATACGTTGATTTTTCCATTTAATTGAGCAGAATTAGGTTGGTGCGACTTATACTCCGGTGCGACTTATACGCCGACGAATACGGTAACTCAAGTTAGATACCCAACATCTTTTCTTGGTTGCAGGTTCCTCTCATTTGACATTCTCTGTTGCACTTTTGACATCTTTATCAAAGATTACTGAAAAAATTAAAGTGATAAAATTATTTCACATTTAAAATAAAATCTTGGGGGCCAGATAAGATGGTAAATGGAGCTTACTTATACAGCGCTTTCCAGCCCCCTATGAGGGGCCCCAAAGCACTTCACAGTACCAGCCATCCACCCATTCATCCACACATTCATACACCGGTAGCGGCAGGCTGCCATGCAAGGCGCCAGCCAGTCCTACCAGGAGCAACTCGGGATTAAGTGTCTTGCCCAGGGACACAACGAGGTATGCAGTGACCGGGGATCGAACCTGGGACCTTCCGGTCCTTAGCCGGCTGCCCTGCCTCTACACCATCTTGGGGTCAACAAGGGCCACATTTGGCCCCTGGGCCTTGAGTTTGACACATATGGTCTAGTGTTCTACACTTAATGCTCCTTAGCCTCCTTCCTGAGAGGAGCAGGGCAAAAAATGTGTGTGCTGGGTGAGGGGGGTCCTTCGTGATACAGGCGGCCTTCTTCCTGCATCTGAAGGTGTAGATGTCTGTGATGGTGGGAAGGCTGACTCCAATAGACTTCTGTGCAGCCTTCACCACTCTCTGCAAAGCAGGATGGTTAAGGTTACAGCAGTCCACTTTGATCTCGTTCTCGCTCAAATTAAATGAAACATGGACTGTACTTATCTAGCACCTTTCTATCTTATCAAGACACTCAAAACGCTTTACAACACAATCTGTGCCCTCATTTACCCATTCATACAGCACTCTACTACAAAGTAGATCTCTGCTAAACTAGTTGAACAGATCATTCTAAAGAGACTTTATCACATTCATATACCGATGGGACACACATCGGAGGCAATGAGGGGTTCAATGTCTTGCCCAGGGACACTTTGACATGTGACTGCTGGTGGATTCAAACCCCCAACTCTTTCAGTGGAGGACGACTGCTCTAACCACTCAGCCACCCAAGTTAAATTAGTTGTTAACTAATTGTTAGTTGTTAACATTTAACACAGGGTGATAGATTTAGATTTAGTATTTAATTCTTTCTGACTGTGTTTATGCTTTTTGTTTTATTCCTTGTCACTTGACACGAGGTGATCTGATTTACTATTTCATTGTCTCTAATCATGTTTTGTGTTTTTAGATTTTATTCCATGTGCTGTAAATATATCTTGTTCTTGTTATTTGATGCTGTGATCGTTTTGTTCAGCACTTTGGTATCGTTTCGGTTTCAAATGTGCTATATAAATACATCTGACTTGGCTTGACTTAACTTGTCCTACTAGTCAATATAAATTATATTTATCCAAACTGAGGCCGCTCATATACCAGTGGCTATCTACAACAGGTAAGATGCTATTTGTTTATTAGCTCTCAACAGAACCCTATTTTGAAACATCTAAACTATTGCTTATCGTAAAGGTGCAAGATACTCATTTAGCTGGAAATAGTGTTTGCAAAATTTAATGAAATACTAATAATCAATAGTTTGAGGCAACAAGAGACCAGGAAGCTCGTAGGTTTCCCTCACGGCCTTCCAACTGTTAATCAATCAGCTCTTCCCTCCTTAAATAACATCCCTGGACTCTGATCTGCCTCCATCATCATCCTGTCACCCACCCCATCCAAGCAGAAACCTTACACACACATTGCTTGGATGTACACACACACACACACACACAAACCAACAGTGCTTTCTCACAGTTTATCTATACCAGCATACCAACCATAACTGTTTTCTCACAGTCCCAGCCTCTCTCATCTGTTCACTCCCTGTCTTCCTCCTTGTGTCTGTTACACCCTGATCCCAGAGACCCATGATCCTTATCAGAACAGACTTCCGTTCAGTCGAGTGTGACGCTTGGAAGTTAAAAAAATCCAGGTGCACCGCGGTCCTGGGGAGAATTTGTGAAGCACCTCCATATCCCTCAACACCCGCATGACATACTATATACATAAAACTATTAGAGGAGATTATGACACCTGTATAATTTTTTACCTGTTTTGGGAAGTTCCTTATTTTCACTCAAGATAAAGGGGTAAAAAGTGACTTGTTTAAACACAAACATGGAACATTGCTGCAAAAAACCCGAGTTAGCTTAGTGGTCCGAGTTAACACCCACTTTCAGCTGCATGTGCTGCCACTTGCCTTTAATCTTTAAACAAACTGAGCAGGAACGACCAAAGAAAAAGAGAAAAAAATGACACCAGGTATGCAAAATGGATGATGAACAGTTGCTCATCCCCCACTCCTTGTGCTCGGCTCATTGTGCTCGCAAGGCATCCATCATGTTCATGTCACCTCGCTCACATTTTACAACCTCTGAGACAAAGCTGTTGAGTAACAACACAACCTTCAGTTAGCAGAGCGACTCGTCTGGTTGCAAGAAAAGAGACCTTTGGGGAGATTTACACCTAGTTGCAGGTTAACAGGGTCTCTGTGGGTGATCGTTTTAATTTCCCACTCCTATAACGTCTCCCTCTTGATTCTTTTCCACAATTTTATAGCATCACTTTCCATCTGTCATCTTTCTCTTGGAAAAAAAAAAAAGTGAACCCTCTCCCCTCTCCCTCTCCATCCTCATTAAACATTCCCTCATTTTGCTTTCTCCGTCTCATCTTCATTTTTTTTGTTTCTCACACACGCCCACATACCATCCCCAAGCAATGGCAAGCACTGGCCCATCCAGCCTGTTGCGTTATCCCTCCTCTCAGAAGCGTTGAGTGATCAGTCAGGTGACTTGATGGTTCCTATTACTGGCCTGCCTTTTTTTGGGTCAAAATGCAGGAAAAACCAGCAGACAGGGTCAGCTCCTTTTCCTCTGAAAAAAGGAAGACAACCTCACATGGGTGTGATTTATGAGCAGTTCATCCATTTGAAAGGAATGTAAAATGTGTTTTAGCCCCCTCACCACCCGATGACTAATATTTAACATCAATAAGTGGCTGAAGGTGATCTGCACTTGATTGAAGACAGGAAGACAGTGGCTGAGATCAAGCACTGTTTGGAAGATGTACCCATTGATAAAACTACAGAAAAGTCAATAAATGTCAGAGCTGGTATTTAGTGATTATTGGACTGAAAAGCTATGTAACTGGATTCTGGCCTTCCCGACAAAGACAACAAAACATATGTTTTGCCAGTCAAGTTTCATCATAATGGTCGCATGTGTTCCTCAAGGATGTGTACTCAGGGCTCTGGTCTTTGCTTTACAAACACATGACTATTCTGCCAAGTTAAGCGTAATTCAACTCATTACGTTTCTACTGTCAACAGTGGTTATCCTACAAACCTGATATGGAACAGATAATGAGATTGTGTAAAGGCTATAATTTGTCCCATAATGTCAACAAAACTAAAAAGCTGATTGCAGATTTAAAAAAGCTCAGCACCTTGCACATCTCCTAGTCACATGTAAACAGCACAAAATTTAATAAGTTTGCATCACTGATTATCTTTTATTTACTCTTAAAAACAATATACCTGGCCAAGAATGCGCAACAGAGGATGTCCTTTGTCAGAAAACTAAAATGAGTGAGAATCCCCTCCTTCCATGATCACCATGACCGGCTGCTTCTCTTGATAAGACAGTTGAAGTGTGACTGAGCTGAAGACCCTGCAAAGTGTAGTGAGACTGGCTAAAAGTCATCAGGGTCTTATTCTCCTCATTAATCTATTTTTGAGGAGAGGTTAAAAAAAAAGCATAGTATGTTAAAAATCTCTCTTGCTCTTACAAGCTGTTTAACCTCCTGCCATCTGGACGACAACAGCCTCTCATAGCATCGAGCAACACCAGAATGTGAAACAGCTTGATTCCTAAGGCTATGAATTTTCTGTGACGCTTTTTTCATCATAATTTTTTTTAAATGACCAAAGAAATCGCTCGCCCTTTAGTATTTTGCTGCAACTCTTCAATATTGTTGGAGTCAGTCTCCCCACCATCACAGACATTTATACTTCGAGGTGCAGGAAAAGAGCCACCTGCATCATGAAAGACCCCACTCACCCAGCACACACACTCTTTGCCCCACTCCCCTCAGGACGGAGGTTGAGGAGCATCAAATGTAGAACCACTAGACTGAGGAACAGCTTCTACCCTGAGGCTGTTAGACTCATGAATAAATAAATAATAAGAATAAACACTGCAAAATATCACATCATGCTGATGCTGATCTGTTTTCTTGTTGCTGTGTTCATCTGTGACCATCTGCTCATACAGACTCATGTTCGTGCTGCTGTTTGTAATGATGTTTTTCTATTACATTAGGGCTTAGTGTATTTCTAGTTGATGTTTTTCTTAGTTATATCCTAGATGTTATTACTGTTTTTCTCTTACATTTTGTTGTTGGATGTAACTGGGACCCTGTGTACAAAATCTCATTTCATCACATGTACTACATGCGGTGCAAATGACAATAAAGACTCTCTGACTCTGACTCTGATATGTAGTTGTGCATTTACAGAATCGTGGGGTAAAAGAAATCAAAGAAAAAAACAGCCTTCTGCAAAATTATTGTCTTGAATATACTTTCAGTTTAAATGATGACCAAGATGTTCCCCAAAAATAGAATATAGAGATATACAATACAGGTAGTCCCCGGGTTACGACGGTCTCGAGTTACGTAGTTTTGCGGCTACGAACGCCCTCCCATTGAAAAGCATTGTTCGAGTTACGTGGTTTATGCGCCTTTACACCAGAAAATACTGAAACGAAACTTACAACTGAAACAAAACTTACAGGAGGGAGGGAGGGGGAGCTTGACGCGCTGGAAACTTACAGGAGAGACCGGAGCAGAGGTCAGGAGGGGCTAATATGCTAACTCTGGACCGGTAGACCGCGCGTGGAAATTCAGGAGACCTTATTTTTTGGAGCTGAGGTTTATGAGGCAGAGGCTACAGCTGAGCAACGAGCTAACATGCTAACAGACGTTGCTGTAAATGTTGTGGACCGCGTGAAGCTGCAGGAGCTTGGAGGTGCACGAGCTAACATGCTAACAGACAGTGGAAGAATTGACCAGCTCCCAGTAAGAAATTAACTCTTTTTTTCCCTTCATTATGGCTCCAAATGTACTGCATGTGTTTTTTGATAATTATGTAGGGTACCGTGTTAGGATAGGCGAAGTGCTTGGTAACTGAACAGTACCGTACATCAAAGTCAAAGTCAACTTTATTGTCAGAACTGCAATATGTACAGGACATACACAGGATTGAAATTGCTTTTCTCTCAGTCCCTCGGTGCAACAGTAACCATTTAAACACTAAAACACTGAAACATTTAATAAACATAAGCATAAAATAGTAAAAGTGTAACACTGTCCTGAGTTTTTGGATAGTAGTATAAAAGTATGAAAATTTACACCAACACTAAACACTGAACATTTAATGAACATAAGCATAAAATGAAATAATAAAAGTGTAATACTGTCCTGAGTTTTTGCATAGTAGTATAAAAAAGTATAAAAAGTATATCTATAAAATAAACTGAAGGTTCTAGCATTGACATTTGCAAAGAGTGGCAAAGCAGCATATGAGTTAATGTACACAGTATATGTATGAGGTAGTTGATGTTGGTATAGAGACAAAGTGGCATATGCAGTAAGGCACATTGGGCATCCATAAGGCTGGTCATAGAATACTCAAAGTCAAAGTTAAAGTCAACTTTATTGTCAGAACTGCAATATGTACAGGACATACCGTATTTTCCGGTGTATAGGTCACACCTTTTTATGGTTTTTTTCAAGGCCTGCGACCTATACACCAGTGCGACCTATTTATGGAAATTTTTCCATATTTTTAGACCAAATTTTGCCTCAGTTATGACCGTTTTTCACTTTGGCAGAAAATGGTGCCGTACCACTTTCGGCCGCTATAGGGCGCAGTGCAGTACCACTTTCGGCCGCTATAGGGCGCAGTGCAGTACCACTTTTGGCCGCTAGGTGCAGTACCAGTTTCGGCCGCTAGGGGACACTTCCAGAGGAGTACACCGACCGTTTCCAGCTCATGTGTCCAAAAAAAGCTCCTCTGCTCGGACTGACTGTCGGCCTCCTGGTCTGGAGGTAACTTCTTTTAGCTCTGTGTTTCTTAGCTGTTTGTTTGCAAGATAAGTCAAGAACCACTCAGCGGATTTTTCTGAAACTTACAGAATGTAATCACAGTATGGACGTTTACAAGTGAGTAGCTTTTGAGATAAAAATAAAAATAAACAATCTTTTATTAGCATTAGCTTCAGTTAGCTTCTGGTTTTATTTCTGTTTACGTTATAAATAGCTTTGAAACCACTCGGTGTAGTTGTATATTTTTTTCTGCTTACAGAGTGTAATTAATAAGGCTTTAATGTACTAGCTGTTGGCCTGGATGAAGCATTTGAGATCAAATTTGATTTTTTTATTCGTGTTTTGAGAGACGGACTCTTCTGTTAGCATTCGTTTTATTTCTGTTTATGTTATAAATAGCTTCAAAACCACTCGGTGTATATTTTTTCTGCTTACAGAGTGTAATTATATGAGCTTTAATGTACTAGCTGTTGGCCTGGATGAAGCATTTGAGATCAAATTTGATTTTTTATTCGTGTTTTGAGAGACGGACTCTTCTGTTAGCATTGGTTTTATTTCTGTTTATGTTATAAATAGCTTTGAAACCACTCGGTGTATATTTTTTCTGCTTACAGAGTGTAATTATATGAGCTTTAATGTACTAACTGTTGGCCTGGATGAAACATTTGAGATAAAATTCGATTTTTTATTTGTGTTTTGAGAGACGGTCTCTCCTGTGGCAGACATTAGCAGCAGAGCTAAACACTCGGTCCATATTGCCGGGTTGTCTCAGCGGTGACGCGTCACGTCAGCGGTGGATGACGCGTTTCGTCGGCGGTGACGTAGGTGCGACCTATACACCGGTGCGACCTATTTCAGGATTTTTTCCAAATTTTTGGCAATAATTGGACAATGCGACTATACACAGGTGCGACCTATACAACGGAAAATACGGTACACAGGGTTGAAATTGCGTTTCTCTCAGTCCCTCGGTGCAACAGTAACCATTTAAACACTAAAACACTGGAACATTTAATAAACATAAGCATAAAATTGTAAAAATGTAACACTGTCCTGAGTTTTTGCATAGTAGTATAGAAGTATGAAAATTTACACCAACACTAAAACTAAAACTCAAACTAAAACATTAAACATTTAATGAACATACGCATAGAATGAAATTATTAATGTGTAATACTGTCCTGAGTTTTTGCATAGTAGTATAAAAAAGTATAAAAAGTATATCTATAAAGTAAACTGAAGGTTCTAGCATTGACATTTGCAAAGAGTGGCAAAGCAGCATATGAGTTAATGTACACAGTATATGTATGAGGTAGTAGTTGATGTTGGTATAGAGGCAAAAGTGGCATATGCAGTAAGGCACATTGGGCATCCTTAAATAAGGCTGGTCAGAGAATACTGTATATGTATCAGCAGTGGTGTAGATATAAAAGTAGTGTAAATGTAAACAGTAGTAATAAATGTAAACAGTAGTAATAAATGTAAACAGTATTAATAAATGTAAACATTGAATGTAAACAGTAGTATGTAAACAGTGAATGTAAACAGTAGTATGACTATAGGCAGTGATGTAATACAAACATTAGTGCAAATATGAGAAGTAGTGCAAACTGAATGAGCACATGACCGAGAGTTTAGTGAATAACCCGTTTGATGACACAGAGTCCAGTGTTAAAATCTTTGTGTTGTGTGGTAATGTGTGAGAAAGTTTTTTGTGTTAAGGCAGTTCAAATGGGAGGGGAGGCAGAGCAGGCAGAGTGTTTAGCATCCTGACTGCCTGATGAACAGAGCTGTCTCTCATGCCTCCTACCCACTGCACAACTCGAAACGCGCCTGCCGTCCCCTTTTTGCCGCTGGTCACGGTCCCACTGAACCACTGAACACCGTCTGATGACGTACACTAGGGGGTAGCAGAGGGAGGGGTCTCTGGCTTGTTTTCCGGGTTCAGTTGTTGTTTTAACTGCACCTCCGACGGTCTTCGATGAGATTAAAACTTTTTTTTATGTTTGGGGTGATCTACACTGGAGAGGACAGCAGCCTGTCAGCAGCAACTGTAAAAATGCCACGTTTCTTACCGGAGTTTGGGTCCAATTCCTGGAGGCTCGATCCGGTGAGTTTAAAAAGTCCGAAAAAAGTCCCGTTGTGGTTGTGTAATCAGATAGCGAGGCTCTCCCGACTGTTTGCCGGATGCGTCGAGCCGCCAGAGATCAACATTTGGGACGTCGGCGGCTCGACGGCGACGCGCGCGTGCGTGTGCAGGCTGCCGTCGCGCCGCTTCGATCACTCGAATCTCGCCGCTTCCTTGTTCGCCGTGACTCCACGCGTCTCCTCCATAGACTTTGAATGTAAACCGGCCGCTTCGGCCGCTCGACAAAGGGGGCAGTGGGTACGAGGCATCAGTCTGCTGGTTCGAGCCTGGAGACTTCTCATGTCTGGTCCCCACTGCACAACTCAAAACGCGCCTGCCGCCCCCTTTTGGCCGCTTGTCACGGTCCCACTGGCCACTGAAGACCGTCTGATGACGCGCACTAGGGGGTGGCAGAGGGAGGGGTCTCTAGCTCGTTTTCCGGGTTCAGTTGTGTTAACTGCACCTCCGACGGTCTTTGATGAGATTAAAACGTTTTTTTTATGTTTGGGGTGATCTACACTGGAGAGAACAGCAGCCTGTCAGCAGCAACTGTAAAAATGTCACGTTTCTTACCGGAGTTTGGTTCCAATTCATGGAGGCTCGATCCGGTAAGTTTAAAAAGTCCAAAAAAAGTCCCGTTGTGGTTGTGTAATCAGATAGCAGAGGCTCTCCCGACTGTTTGCTAGACGCGTCGAGCCACCAGAGATCGAATTTTCTGGCGTTGGCAGTTCGACGCCTAGGTTGATTTGGACGCGCGCGTGCGTGGAAAAGGAACTGCAGGCTGCCGCCGCGCCGCTTCGATCACTCGAATCGCGCCGTTTCCCGTTTCGCCGTGACTCCACGCGTCTCCTCATAGACTTTGAATGTAAACCGGCCGCTTCAGCCGCCCGACACCGGGGCAGTGGGTACCAGGCATCAGTCTCCTCCCTGATGGCAGCAGTCTGAAGCAGCTGTGTAGTGGGTGTGTGGGATCACCTGCCATGCAGAGGGCTTTCCGAGTGAGGCGGTTGCTGTGTAAGTCCTGCAGTGAGGGGAGGGAGGTGCCGACGATCTTCTCAGCTGCTCTCAGCATGCACGTGTTTATTGGGCGGCCAGTGTGTATGTGTATTTTGACTTACGACGATTTTCGTGTTACGAACGGGCATAGGAACGGAACTCCGTCGTAAGTTGGGGACCACCTATATATGTAAATGTCCTCTTGTCTTCCAAGCAACTGCAACTTCTCATGCACTCTTCCAATACAATGCGCCATTTATCATGTGTGTCAGTTAATGAAGTTTAACACCTTGTCCTGTTGACTAGAACCTTAAGAAGTGCTCTCGTGTTGCATCTCCTCGAAGAGAACTATCTCTCAAAGCTGGCGTGTTAACAGAGAAACACAAAGAAAAAGTTCCGGTGGAGCCAAAACATCCCTGTTGCCACCGCAACACAGGTGAGACACTGTTTGGGAATGCATGCCGCGATGCAGGCGCATTCAACTTTTGCAGACTGTAGTAGCAGGGATGTGACTGATTCATGCTGTGGCACTAACAGAGCAGTTGTGATTTACATTTCTGGGTAAGTACCGTGGCTCCTGCCTGCATCTGTGCTAGCAACCATCCATCAGAGAACCAGAGACAGGCCAACTCATAGATTTTACCAGAGTTTGTAACAACCTTGCCACCACTCCACCTGTCATCACTGGATTTTTTTAAATGCTTTAAAGAGCTGTTTTCATCAACTTAGTTTGCTTTTGTTGGTGAAAAATGAAATTGGTATTTGGGTCAAACAGCATCTACAGTATATTGTTGTTTAGACACTCAAAAGTATACATGCGGGTGTTGTGAAGCAGATGATTCACTCTGTAAAGAAGGTTAATGATGTGGAGACATAACTCACCAAGCTATGTAGGACCATCGCTCCGAGCTCTTCCGTGGATAAAATCACACGGCACCCATTTTCAGTCTAAGTCCAAGTGACAGCGCAAACTTTAACCCCTGCCCTTTGCACAGCATGACCTCCACAACCTGTTAATGGAAACAGGAAGGTATTATAGGTGGAGGAGAGAGAGGAGGAGCTCAGTGGGTGCAGCAGGTCAAGCCCAAAATGATGCATTCTGATGTTTTGGACATAGATGAAGGCTGCTGTGTTCCCCTTCAGACAATAAGGCCTCAGTTATTGGTCTATAATTTAGCCAATTGATTTCCCTGGTAATTGTTACCATAATGAGCTGGTGTGGATAGCTGGCTTACTCCGCGTGTTTGCATTCGTATTTACATGCTTGAGTGACTGCCTGAGACATCACAGGTGTGTATTCTGCAGAAGAGGCGGCACATGTGCTGTTATCGTTCCAGGGTTTGCTTGAAAAAACATCTGTCACCAACATTCCTCTACTTGAACATGAAATGTCAAAGTGTTATGTTTAGGAACACGCATAAAAAAAATAACATCAAACATGACAAAGGGTAATAAATAAACTAAAGCATAGTTTTTCTTCATCAGTTAACATTTTTGTGAAGGAATTTGCTGGAATCAATATGATGCTGTAACAATTAATTATTTTGGTAATCAATTGGCAACAAAATAATTTTAGTTTTTTGCCTTTTTGTTTTGTAAATAATAAACATCTTTGGCACATGGACTGAAAAAGACATATTTGGCAAAGGTAGTATCTCACTGCCTCTGTTGAAGACAAGTTAGAGACTGAAAATTACCACACACACACACACACACACACACACACACACACACACACACACACACACACACACAAAATGAGAGAAAATAGGAAAAACAACATATTAGCTCAAGGTCAAATTAATGGTTTATTGTAAAAGTAAGAAAT
>JBBPBX010021127.1:0-10846 GCA_038048925.1 Garcialebias charrua | reverse complement strand
CTGCTGAAAATGGCGGCCACATGAGCGAGAGAGCGAGCACAGAAGGACTTTACAAGATTAACACAGTAAAAACAATTACTGTATTTGTTTGCTGAAAATTAGAGCAAAGATGTGTCTTAGCTGAACTTTTCCTTAATAAATGAACGCAATTGTCAAATCAGCTGGATTTCAAAAGTAGTTTTGCTACGTGCACGCACACGGGTGGGAGGGCTGTATTTCTTTAAAATTTAGCTAAATAAACGCTTAAAAATATATATTTCTTAGCTGACATTATAGCACAAGGGTTCCTGAGCTTAACCGTTCCTTAATAAATTCACAAAATGGTCAAATCAGCTAGATTTAAATTGTTTCGCTTTGACGTCTTCCAAACCGTCGCGTGCACTGCGAAAATAAATTATAAATAAATCGAATTTGAGCTCAAAAATCTCATACAGCTAACAGTTTGTAAATGACCATGAAGTACAGTAATTACTTTCTGTAAGTTTAAAGAAAATCTGCTGTGTGGTTTATGAGCTATTTTTCGATATAGTACCCGTTAAAAACACGGAGCTACAAGCTAACCGCTAAACATCTACGTTGCTAAAACATCAAATTTTATCTCAAACATCTCCTACAGCTAACAGTTTGTAAATGTCCACCCAGTAATTACTTTCTGTAAGTTTCAACTAAATCTGTGCTGTGCTTTAGTAGTTCATACCTCCAAAGCAGTAGGCCAGGCTGCGACAGAGTAAGTCCGACCAGAGGAGGCTGCTGTCGGACACATGAGGTGGGAACGGTTGGTGTACCCTAGCGGACAAAAGTGGTACTGCACCATTTTTTGCCAAAATGAAAAACGGTCATATCTGAGCCAAAAATTGGACTAAAAATATGGGGAAAAATCCATAAACAAGTCTCACCTCTCTATTAGTCGCAGGGCATGCAAATTAGGCAAAACGGTGCAACTTATATACCGGAAAATATGGTATAATAAAGGGGCAGATATAATAAGATTTTTTCTTCTTTCTGCTACCTTTCATTTTTTTAAATATTTTGTACGTTATCGTTTATGGGATTGTTTTGTATTGTGTTGTTTTGTTAAAAAAAGAACAAATTTAATAAACATAAACATATCATTAGGGATAATAAATTATTCCCATATACAATGCTTTGACCTCTTCATCTCCTGGGAATGGTTCTACAATATGTTTTGTACTTGTTGCGTCCTCATGTCTTCAGAAAACAAATGTTTATTATTCCTTTATCATTATATTGTTCTTACATTTAATTTCCTTTGATGTAAAAAATGAAGCAGTGGCGCTATCTGTTCTTTAAAAAAAAGTCACCTTTGTTTTGTTGCCAGTGATTACATTTTTAAAACAGGACTGCAGTGGTGCATGCCTTTTGACAGACGTGTCTGTTTGCATGCAGCACTTGAGAGATTTCCAGTTCTTTTGTTCATTCAGTTGTAGTTTTTGTGCTTTAAAGGTTCAGTCTGCAGTTTCTGTAGAACTGCAGCACTTAGAAAAAATTTCAACAAGCAAAGCATTCTGATCCCTCCCCCTCAGAGCCATATATGGCTCTGCCCCCTTGTGGTCTGTTAAAATTCAAATTCAAGCTCTGTTTTTATTGGCTGATTCAAATTCAAGCTCGGTTTTTATTGGCTGGTTACAAACTTTGTTTTTATTGGCTGGAAAATGGCGGGTCACTTTTTCTTTTTAGAAATGCTTATTTACCACCTGGAGAAGCAAGGGGACAATATTTTTTTTTTGTTTTTTTCAGAGATTACCTCTCTAACATCAATCTAGTGACAGAGTGAAGAAATATGTTAAAAATATATTGTTAGAAAAGTTACAATATAGCAGCTTTACTGGCTTTTTTAATTTTTGTTTTGATTGTGGTTATTTGGACTGTTGTACTGTGTGATAATAAACGTTTCGATTTTCACACATCCACAAAACCACCATTTAGTCAAGCACATGCACTGTATTCATAAAATGAAAGGCTGGCTTTTCTATGAAGTGTTTAGCTAACTTTTTTATTATCTTTCTGTTCATTTCAGGAGAGTTGTCCTCCATGGTCATTGTATGCAGCCCCACTTTGTTGAATACAGTATACGGTAAATGGACTGTACTTTTATAGCTCCTATCGTATCAAGATAAAGCACTTTAACAATCTATGTCCTCATTTGCACATTCATCCAGCACTCTACTAGCTCTCTACAAAGCTAACTGAACAAATCATTCTAAAAGAGAATAATCAGTGCTTTATCACATTCACACACCGATGGGACACACATCGGAGGCAATGAGGGGTTCAGCGTCCTGTCCAGGGATACTTCGACATGTGACTGCTGGTGGATTTGAACCCCCAAC
Organism: Garcialebias charrua; assembly: GCA_038048925.1. NCBI lineage: Eukaryota > Metazoa > Chordata > Actinopteri > Cyprinodontiformes > Rivulidae > Garcialebias > Garcialebias charrua. The sequence continues at coordinate 8,495 of JBBPBX010021127.1, read as the reverse complement.
TCTTATATTGGAGGACGACTGCTCTAACCACTCAGCCAAAGCCGACCCCAAGCTGAAGTATTTCATTGCAGAAAACTTGACTCACATTAACTTGGATACTTTTATTAGAATGATTAATAAAAACCTTGTGAATAGAAAAATGGTAATCATCTTTGGTTATTTGCAAAACAAATATGAATAATCCCTACTGTAAGTGTTTTTTTCTTCTACCCTGCTTCTACCCTGAGGCTGTTAGACTCATGAATATCTAACCAGAATAATCACTGTGAAATATCACATTATGTTGCTGCTGATCTGTTTCATGCTGCTGTGTTCATTCATGCCCATCTGCTCATACAGACTCATGTTCGTGCTGCTGTTTGGAGTAATGTTTTTCTATGATATTAATGCTTAGTGTATTTTTAGCTGATGTTTTTCTTAGTTCATATCTTAGATGTTATTACTGTTTTTCTTTTACTTTTTATTGTTGGATGTAACTGGGACCCTGTGTACATAATCTCGTTTCATCACATGTACCACATGTGGTGCGAATGACAATAAAGATTCTCGACTCTCTGACTTTATTCACAAACAACTAAATGATTATGGTTGCACTGTTACGTGCATCTGCATTGTTGTTACTATACATTGCCACTAAGTCAAAATTGGATTTGTGGTCGGGTTACATGCCGTGAATGAAAACAAGTGATCTCTAGCTCCACAGGGTCCTGAACAGAAGCTCATCTCAGGGTCAATGGGCCCACTGGGGGTCTTACGTTCTGATGGGAATAAACAAAGAGCATAGGCACAAACTGAGGACATTTCAGAATATGTTAGACAAAACAGATGATAACAGCACTGGTTAGCACAGAAAATATGCATGTGTGTAAGTATGAGTGCATTGATGAATGAGGTCAGTGTGTCAACATAAAAACAATGAGGCTGAACAAAGTTCACTGTACAGCAAACCCCCGACCTACGACCCCATCGACCTGCGAACCACGGGACCTACGAACATATCATATTTAATAAAAATATGAAATTACTGTATTAAAAAAAAATATATATATATATATATATTTTTTTTTTTGTGTGTTTTTGTGTTTAAATGTTCTTAATTTCATGTTCTGGTTGTTTTAAAGGCTTTATAAATAATAATTATGATAAAAAAGATCATTTCTGATCATTTTTGAGCAATTTCTGAGCATTCTTGGGCAACAGGAAGTAGGTCTTCAGTTTACACGGTCACAAATTAATGTAGAACACCGGACGGCGGACGCCATTTTAGGTTCAGTCACTGGGGTCTCCGGTCACAGAACACCGGACGCCATTTTAGGTTAGCTGCCCGGGAGCCAGCCGAAGACTGGTGACCAGGATGGCTTCATATGGATTAATTACGAGCTGGAAACGTCTCTGTGAACTTTGTGGATGTCTCAGGCAGCAGCGGATTTATCGCTGATCGTGCCAGGCCGCCGTGCGAACACCTCCGGCCGGCCTGGCTACACCTCCGGCCTGGCTAGCTCCAGAAGCTAACACGGGAGCTAACACGGTAGCCGGCCGAAGACTGGTGACCAGGATGGCTTCATATGGATTAATTACGAGCTGGAAACGTCTCTGTGAGCTCTGTGGACGTCTCAGGCTGGAGCAGGAGCTACAGATTGATCGCGCCGCCGCTCCAACACCAGCTCATGGCTTGGCTAGCAGAAGCTAGCCAGCTAGCTAACACAGGTCTGGAGCAGCTGCGGTGGTTCACTGGCCGGCCGCCGCGCTGCTCGGCCCCGACAACAATCAACGCATGGCAACCTAAGATGTCGGCTTTGACCATCTCAAAGTAAGAAAATATATTTTTATTTATTCTGTAAATGTGAATAGCAATGTTTAACATTACAGTACACTACTGTACATTTAATGTGTGTGCGCGCTCCGTTAGCATGATAAATAAAGGTTGAATGAATGAATGAATGAATAATTTTTTTTTTTAAATATAATTTTCACCCCCTACCTACGAACGGATCGAGCTGCGAACAGTTCTTAGGTCCCAAACTCGTACGTAGGTCGGGGGTTACCTGTATTGTCCTGATGGATGTGTATACACTAAAGCATGTACAAGTAGAAACACCTGATTTTGACTTCTGCAAACAGGTTTTATCATTAAAATCAATGCGCGAAACAACTGTTTTGCTGTTTGTTTTTTTTCTGGTTTAAACAAACCTATCTAGAAAGATAGTACCTTTTTGACAAAGTGCAAGATAACCGTCTGCAGAGCATCAAATCCCATTTTGTTTGTGACTGTAGCACTCTTTGTCTGCTTCTCAGCTCGTCTGAGTTCCTGAAGGGCGCAGGAATGCCGTCTCATTTTCAGATTTCCTGCTGATAAATCCAGGTGAGTGACAGAGATGACACAGCCTCATCCCAACATTACCAGAAGCCTCTGGTGTTCGGACTCCGGCATCCTGGAAAATTCCCCAAGCTTTGAAGTATAAATTACTTTATTTGGCACATTATCAAAAATACTGGATTAAGGAACATATTTATTATAAACCTATATTGTTGTGTTGCATCACACAGTCTTATTTCTAATTATGTTGTTAGAAACAAGATATTGGTATTAGATTTCAGATGAACAGTAATGGAAATATTGTGTTCCCAGTTTCATTTAGACAGTTACAGTATATGAAAATAAAAACTAAATGTATTTTATTTGTGTGAGTGTGTCACAAACATCAACTTAAAGCCCATTTTACAAATAAGGCATTTTAATAATAATAATAATAAATTCAATTTATACCGCACTTTTCATTAATAAAAATCTCAAAGTGCTACAGCAAATAAAACAAGTGATAAAATCAAGTAAAATCAATAATAATATCAACTAAGATTAAAGACAGAATCATGTGGAGGCAGAATAGGCCTGCTTAAAAAACAAAATTATTTTACAAATAAGGCATTTTACATAAATTCACTGTATTTGTATAAATTAATAATTACGGCAACATGTACAGGTAGTCCTCGACTTACGACGGTCTCGAGTTATGACGTTTTATGGTTACGACACGCATCTCCATTTAAAAAAAATATATATACATATTGACGTTTTTATTTTGAAAAGCCGAGTTACGCAGTTTCCGGCAGTTTCCGGTTAGCTGTGGAGGCTACAGCTGCTCTGTACTCTCTAAAAAAGCTAAGTCTGGTCCTCTGGACATTCAAAAAACAAAACAAAACTTGTTGGAGCAAGCTGGACAGGCAGCAGCTGTGGAAAAGTAGCTGTTTTATGGACGGCAGTTTTACAACGTAAACGAATGGAGAATCCGGAGGAGGGACGGAGGAACGGAGGAAATGGCTTCACCAGCATTCCAGAGTAGGAAATTAACTATTTTTTCCCTTCATTATGGCTCTGAAATGTATGTTTTTTTTATAATTATGTAGGGTACTGTGTTAGGATAGGCTAAGTGCTTGGTAAAATACAGTACTGTACGTATAAGGTGCAGTTTGGACGTATGTTCCGACTTACGCCGAAATTCGTTTTACGCCGCCGCGCAAGAACGGATCTCTGTCGTAAGTCGAGGACTACCTGTATTTCAATAAATAACACATCCACAAACTACATTCCAAGAAATTAAAAGATAAATCTAATACTATATCACTTGCATATTGAATATCTAACATCACTTGTAAAAACATAATAATAAAAAAAAGATGGAAATAAAACTATAGTATTTTGTCCTACATTTGTCTCTGCATGGGAATTTCCTCAGAAGCAAACCAATTTCCATTCATTCTTACAGAACTTTTAAATGATTTTGAATAGGGATGCACGATATTATCGGCATGTATCGTGTCGGCCGATATTGGCAATAAAGTTAAATATCGGGCATGGGAAATTCCATCAAAATAACTCACCAATATAAAAGGTGGTGTTAAAAAAAGGCGCTGTTTTTGTATAACCCAGTGACAAGGATGCCTGCAGCACAACGTTATGACATCATGTACGCTGTTGAGTTTAGATTTGTGAAAATTTACAAATTTGCACTGTTCGAGTGTTGTTGTTGTGTCAGAGAGAGTAAATGTCATGAATAAATTTGACATTAAACATACCGTAATTTCCGCCCTTTAAGTCGCTCCGCCCCATAAGTCGCTTTAGTCCAATATGTCCAATAAATTGGAAAAAATCCATAAACGTGTCGCACCTCCGTATACGTCGCATTTATTATGCGTCACCGCTGACGCGTCGCGTATAATACGCATCACCTGCTGCATATGGCGGCCACAGGAGCATGCACGGAAAGACTTTAACAAGATTAACACGGTATAAACAATTATTTGTTTGCTGAAAATTATAGCAAAGATGTGTCTTAGCTGAACCTTTCCTGAATAAATTCACGTAATGGTCAAATCTGCTGGATTTAAATTGTTTCGCTTTGACGTCTTCCAAACGGTTGTGCGCTTCGAAAATAAATTATAAATAAATTGAATTTTAGCTCAAACATCTCCTACAGCTAATAGGTTGTAAATATCCATCCAGTAAGTTTCATCAAAATCTGTCGAGTGGTTCATGAGATATTTTGCTAACAAACACTAGTTCAGACCTACCTCCAGAGTTCAGGAGGCCGGGCTGCGACAGAGTGAGTCCGAGCAGAGGAGGCTTTTTTCGGACACATGAGCTGGGAACGGTCGGTGGACCCTAGTGTGCCGAAAGTGGTACTGCTCCATTTTTTTCGTCAGAATGAATGGAAACGGTCATATCTCAGCCAAAACTTGGTCTAAAAATATGGGAGAACAATCCATAAATATGTTGCTTCGCCCCATAAGTCGCAGGACATGAAAATTAGGAGAAGAAAAAAATGTGACTTATAGGCCGGAAAATACGGTAATCCAAGTTGAAGTGTTACATCATTTTCAGCCACCTTTTTGGCATCTGCATTTGTAGCAGACCAAATAGACAAAGACCATGCAGAATAATGTAGTACAGTATTTTAATTCCACAGCAGCGAATGCTATGTAGTCTCTGTAAGTAGGTCTAGGGGGGAAAAAATGGGTATTGGTATCGGTTATCAGCCAAACAGTTTTTATCAACATATTGGATATCAGCCAAAAATCCAAATATCTTGCATCACTAATTTTGAACCTTTCACTCGTACATTTCCTACATTTTATTCCTACTTTTACAGCTCATATTTACACAAGAGCAGAGTTCATAAGTTGATCATTACATAGGCTTGATTTCATTACAGTGAAAACAGATGTAATTTATTTTTAAGTCACTGTGTGATGTATCCTTATCTTCCACAAGAGACTGATACCACTGGCGTGTGTTTTATGATTGCATCCTTTTTACATTTCTCCATGTGCTCAGACTGAGATGACTGAGGGCTTCAGCCACACACATCCATGTGTGAGGAAGTGCTAAATTCACCACTTCCTGCGTGTCTGCATTCGTCTCCACAGCTGTGGCCAGACGCAGAGCAGGTCAGCAGACAACGCTGGGATGTATGGCATTCCTACATGTAATATAAGGATTCATTTTTACTCTCAATCTCTCACAATTCCTCCTTCTCTTCCTGTATACCTTTCACATACCACCCAATTATCAGTATTGCCTCTTCAAGGCACTGTTGCCACCTATAGATGAGCGTACTTTTGCACACAAGTTGAGTACCCCACTGACCTCAACGACTAATGAACAAAGGCCTCAAATTCTCCTCCATCCTTACTGCACCCTATTACTTATAGAAAAGACTTCTACCTCACCCTCCTCCTGCCCTCTTGTTCTCCTTCTCCTCCTCTTCGTCTTTACTACCCTTCCTCCTTCAGTAGCCCTCCTGCTGCGATGCGGTTGGCTCCTTTGATCTGGCCCGGCACTCTAATTAGGAGGAAGTGAAGTGTAGGCCAGTGAGGTCATCATTACCCATGACCCCTCTCATCGACCACTCCAAATGTCGTTAGGGAGCGAGACGTTCTCACGACGTTGACCCGCTGGCCGGGATGGCGGGTGGATCTGGATCACGTTAGAGACCCCCGTAAAAATCAGGCACAATTTACATCTAATTTGAGCTGCTAGAGAGGTCAATGTGTGGCGTCTCGTTAGTGTCCAGCTGGGGGCGGGGGGGCTCATGTTAATGACGGACGAAACTGGCAGGACCTTTGTTAGGCCCGCACAACTGGTTAAGGTTAAGATTTCTTCATAACACAAAGCGACAAGGCTTAAAGTCAACACTTTACCACGGATGTCCGAATGCTTCACATGAAATGCCTCGATTTTAGAGGTCCACCTAACTAAAAGCATCAGGGGCTTGGGGATTTATAGTAGAAGCAGTACCTTGAATTTAAAATTTAGAACGTCCCATAAAAGCAAGGATCGGCCTTTGTTTGTAGCTGAGAAAGGGGGAAATAAATGCCCGACTGCTTTTGATCATGGCTGTCAAATAGCAGGAGCTTACTCTGTGTGTGTGTTTGTGTGCGGTGAGGGATCATGTGTCATTACATGAAGGATGTGAGTCACCGGAACTGAGTGAGGTGTGCAGCGGTGCTGTTTGCGCAACTAATTTTTGACAATAATGGCCTATTTTGTGTGCTAAGCTTGCAAACCTGTTTTAGGCCATGCATATTTTGTTGCTCACCTTGCATCCATCGACAGCCTTCAGCACATTTATGATTCAGTCACCCAGCGTAGACTATACCATGGGTCTGCAAGTTGCGGCTCTGCAGCCACGTGCGGCTCTTTGGTCCCTCTGCAGCGGCTCTTTCAGGCTTTGACCAAAACTAAAATAAAACTGAATTAGATTTAAATTACTGCCAACAATGAAATGGCCAGTTTTAGCAGATGTCCTGTCATTTTTAAATATGTGAAGAATAGCACAAATGGCGTAAAACATGTGGACTGCATCATGCTAGTAGTTTGTTAAGTCATTTCAAGTCAACTTCCAGTCTCTCAGCATGATCTTTCTCTCAAAACCACCAGAATGTTTTGGAAAATCTGAAGAATAAAACATAAAAAATAAAGTCAAAGTAAACAAAAGTATTAATTTTTCTATAAAAATGTAATTGGATACCCAACAAGCTGGCCTAATTTTATACTTTTAACTTTATGCTTTAAGTGGGATACTTAATTCTTCAATAATTAAGAGAACTCCCATCGGCTTGCGGAGTACATGAGTATGGTCTTTTCTTTTGTGATAAAATGTACAAATATCCATCCATCCATCCATCCATCTTCTTCCGCTTATCCGGGGTCGGGTCGCGGGGGTAGCAGCCTAAGTAGGGAGGCCCAGACTTCCCTCTCCCCAGCCACTTGGAGCAGTTCCTCCGGGGGAATCCCAAGGCGTTCCCAGGCCAGCCGAGAAACATAGTCCCTCCAGCGCGTCCTGGGTCTTCCTCTGGGTCTCCTCCCGGTGGGACGTGCCCGGAACACCTCACCAGGGAGGCGTCCAGGAGGCATCCTAACCAGATGCCCGAGCCACCTCAACTGGCTCCTCTCGATGTGGAGAAGCAGCGGCTCTACTCCGAGTCCCTCCCGGATGACTGAGCTTCTCACCCTATCTCTAAGGGAGAGTCCAGCCACCCTGCGGAGAAAACTCATTTCAGCCGCTTGTATCCGAGATCTTGTTCTTTCGGTCACAACCCAAAGCTCATGACCATAGATGAGGGTGGGAACGTAGATCGATCGGTAAATTGAGAGCTTTGCCTTTTGACTCAGCTCTCTCTTCACCACGACAGACCGGTACAGCGCCCGCTTCACTGCGGACGCTGCACCTATCCGCCTATCGATCTCACGCTCCAGTTTTCCCTCATTCGTGAACAAGATCCCGAGATACTTAAACTCCTCCACTTGGGGCAGGACCTCCTCCCCGACCCGGAGAGGGCATGCTACCCTTTTCCGGCTCAAGACCATGGCCTCGGATTTGGAGGAACTGATCCTCATCCCGGCCGCATCACACTCGGCTGCAAACCGCTCCAGTGAAAGTTGTAAATCACGAACTGATGAAGCCAATAGGACCACATCATCTGCAAAAAACAGAGAAGCGATTCTAAGGTCACCAAAACGGATCCTCTCAACACCTTGGCTGCGCCTAGAAATTCTGTCCATAAAAGTTATGAACAGAATCGGTGACAAAGGGCAACCTTGGCGGAGTCCAACTCTCACCGGAAACGAGCCTGACTTACTGCCGGCAATGCGGACCAAGCTCTGACACCGGTCGTACAGGGACCTAACAGCCCTTATCAAAGGGCCTGGTACCCCATACTCCCGGAGTACCCCCCACAGAACCCCCCGAGGGACGCGGTCGAATGCCTTCTCCAAGTCCACAAAGCACATGTAAACTGGTTGGGCAAACTCCCACGCACCCTCCAGGACCCTGCTGAGGGTGTAGAGCTGGTCCAGTGTTCCACGACCAGGACGAAAACCACACTGCTCCTCCTGAATCCGAGGTTCGACTATCCGACGGACCCTCCTCTCCAGAACGTACACAACGTACCGGCATTTTTTAAGTTTTACAAAAAAAATGGCGATCTTGAAGACA
>JBBPBX010021126.1:14041-36916 GCA_038048925.1 Garcialebias charrua | reverse complement strand
GACAACTGGGCATCAGGTCACATCATTGCTCCACGGCCGTTGTCCCTGCCCTGTACTAGAGTGCCCATACAAGCCTGGCCGACATCTGGACATGCATATCAACGATACAAACTGTGAGCTGTCTTTCGAGGAGCGGGCAAGGATGTTGGGTCAGGTTACGTCCCTCAAAGCTCTGGAGCTCCTTGCAAAGCTACGAGCATCTGGGTTGGACCCAGAGATGCAATCTAACTTTGATGTAGAGGACCCCACTCTGATCCTAGCAGAGATAGGAGAGCAAGAGGTGGGAGAAGCAGTTCCAGCCTCCCCCTAGCCAGCTTTTGGAACTCCCAAGTGCGTAGACTTCGTGAATGGGTAAGCACCTCACTTTTAGTCATTGTTAGCACATTTTATATACGGACATGGCAGCCGACCGACTCCGCATGATGTGGATCTGAGTCCAGCAGTGAAGCTCTAGTAAACATGTCAACATTTAAATTTTTGCTTATTTACTTTAATGCATATCTCCATCAAATGTTCTCCCTCTCTTTCTCTCTCCCTATCCATCCCTCTCAGTTAACTTAGGAAGAGGAGCAAGGTAGAAGTCCTACCACTGCCAGCACTAGCTCAAGGACTCCCACCCACACTTCCAGATCAAAAGCACCCACTCTCAACCATACTAGCTCCAGAGCATCCATTCCCATCCCTAGCAGTTCCAGAGCACCTACTCTCATCCCTAGCCATAGGCCACTCCTATGGTCTGCAAGATCCCCTGAAACCTCTCTCAGGCTTCGTTTCCAGCCTTCTGCGTCTGTACATGGAACGGCACCAGGGGGTCACGGGTGTGCGTTTGGCTTCGGAACTGGGTGTGTAAAGGCTAATTTCCATCAAACTGTGTTTGGCCTCCAAGGACAGCTTTAGAGCATGAAAAGTAGCCCCCTCTTTCTTGACCTTTTCACTCTTGGACCCCCAGAACCCCAGAAATTGTACCCTGAGGTCTGCAGGAAAAGGGGTCACAAAACGGAACCAGACGGTCACCAGCTGTACTTTCAATGAGGCGACCTCGGGCCTTATACTTTGGAGTGCGTTTGGGCCCCGTGATTCGCATAGGAACCTTCGATCTGGGCAAGCTTGATACCGTTGGAAAGGTCTTTTTAAGACGAAGAGAATGAGCCCAAGCTTGTCTTGATGACCCCTTTCTCTGCCCCACAATTAACTCGCAAAATTGGAGCTGTAGGCCCATTGACTTACATTGCCCATTGACTTACATTGCGTTTAGGTCTGTGTTCATCGGGCTGCCACGGGCCACAGGAATAGACCAGAGCCATATAACTATAGAATCTAGTAGAAACGGTTGTGCTTAAGAGTTCCTGTGAATTTGGTGGTGCTAGGTCAAAGTTAAGGTACCTTAATTAACTTTTGAACAAGCGGAGGCCTGTGGACAATTCCCACTCGTTTTTTACACTTTCTGCAGCCTGTATCTCCAAGTAGGAAGCAAGAAACTGCACCAAATTTGCTGGAGGTGTAGACCAGGATAGGTTGCATCTACCCTGAAAATCTGGGCTTCCTACGAGCACCGTAAGACATCCAAACGGCCCCGCAAAGGCCGGTCATGTGTATTTTTTGTGAAAAATAGTGTTACAGAAAAAAATCATAACTCAGGATCCTAAAGTCCTGGAGACTCCAGATTTGAACCACATGTACATGGAATAAGCTCTAAAAGAGTGTGAGAATTTTATGCACGTACGTGCACGGGAAGAGGTCCAAATTTACAAAATATGTTCAGAAAATGCAGTTTTTGGGGGCCAAAACTGTTTAAGTTTCTAACTCGGGGCCGAAAGCGTTTAGGGACCCCAGATTTGAGGTGTCAATATTGGGAGGAGGGCAGAACACATCCATCTTGTCATTTTTTTAATAATTGTTTTTTCATGATTCCAACCTTGTCACGAATGGGGTAAGGTTCGGATTCCGACAGTGTTTTGTAAGGGTCAGATGACAATCCCAATTCATTTTTTCAGAAAGGTGTTAGGAGGCTGATTTTTGAGTCTGTTGTTCTCGGGCTCAAGCCGAATGCGTGCCACTTGGTCCCGTGTACCTCGGACCCCTGGGTCTTCCGTAGCGCCCCCAAAAAGCTGGAAAAGGCCTAAAAATCTAGGGTTGATATTTTTTGAAACGTCGGTCCGATTTCCACCAAACCTACATGGATCTTCACGTCTCGGGGCCCTGTTTAACATATGTCAGATCCAGGGACCCCTACAGGGCCAACTTTTTTCAGGAGCCTCGTTGAGCAACGGGACCAAGACGGTTGGGTTTGGGATGTAAAACTATGTGTGGTTATCTGTTTTGATGTTAAAATTTATGTTTTGGGGATCCTTGGGACATAGCAATTTATGTTGCAATGTAACCTTAAGGAGCACAAGTCAACCATAAGGAGTATGGCCCATACGTGACAATGTACCCCTAAGGGGCACAAGTAAGCCATAAGGGGTACGGCCCATACATCACAATGTAACCCTAAGGGGCACCAAACAACCATAAGGGGTACTGCCCATACGTTACTATAAGGGGTACAAGAAAGCACGAGACGGGCATGGTCAATACTTTATCAATTCACATTGGTATTTCAATATCACAAAGTATTGACCATGCCCGTCTCGTACTGTTCTTTGCCCATGAGCATAGAACTGTCCCACATGGGCATGGCTAATACTTTTTAATGTGAATACCTATGTGAATGGCTCGTGCCCATCTCATACCTTCTGATGCCCATGGCCGTACCCCTCTGGTACAGTTCTATGCCCATGGGTATAGAGCGGCACCACATGGGCACGGCCAATACTTAATAATGTGAATACCTATGTGAATGGCTTGTGCCCGTCTCGTGCTTTCTGGTGCCCATGACTGTGCCCCTTTGGTACCGCTCTATGCCCATGGGCATAGAACGGTACCAGAGGGGCACGGCCATGGGCATGGAAAGGTACGAGATGGGCATGGTCAATACTTTGCAAAATGGAAATAGCAATGTGAATTGTATGGCCCACGGCGTCGTGTAGGAACGTCATACAAATATGGATTACATACCGTTGGAAAGGTCTGCTCAAGGGCAATTCAAAGAGACCTGTTTCAACCCTTTGCTACCTTCCTAAGGGGGTCTAGGTGTCTCTAGATAATAAAAGGTCAAAAGGTCAAGGAAAATACGTATTGACCCCAAACATACAGAACGCAGTCAGGGTGATATGCTGATCAGTACCTGTGAGTTTCAGCCCTTTGCGAGGTTCCTAAGGCGGTCTAGGTCTATCCAAAGTGAAAAGGTCATAAGGTCAGGCCATTATATAGATGGTCGTAATTCTTTGTGGAAAGCAGCTAGGGACACAATATTTTCAGGGATAGAGAAGGACTCCTAGGTGATGACACCCTGAAAATCTAGAGTAGTTTGATTGTTTCTGGAGGAAGATATAAACATTTATAAATTAAGACCTTCGGAGGCCGCACTTACAGGTTTTGGCCCACAGCTTCGCGTAGGAAGATTGTACAAACATGGGCCTTATACCGTTGGAAAGGTATTCTCAAAGGCAATTCAGTTTCAGCCTTGTGTGGTGTTCCTAAGAGGGCCTAGAGCCTTCCAAAGTCAAATGGTCAAAAGGTCAAGGAAAATGCGTATTGATCCCAAACAAACAGGGCGTAGTCAGGGTGATACGCTTATCAGGACCTGTGAGTTTCAGCTCTTTGCAAGGTTCCTAAGTGGGTCAACAGGCCTTCCAAAATGACAAGGTCATAAGATCAGTGCATTTTTGCCCATAACTTCGCGTAGGAAGGTCGTACAAAGACAAGCCATACACCGTCGGAAAGGTCTCGGCGAGCCGGATCTGAAAATGTGAGCCCCACGAGGGTGCGTAGTTTCCCCAAGCAGGGAGGGAGTTTTATCAATTCACATTGGTATTTCAAAATCACAAAGTATTGATTGTGCCCGTCTCGTACCGTTCTATGCCCATGAGCATAGAACGGTCCCACATGGGCACAGCCAATACTTTATAATGTGAATACCTATGTGAACGGCTCGTGCCCATCTCGTACCTTATGGTGCCCATGACCGTGCCTCTTTGGTACCGTTCTATGCCCATGGGCATAGAACGGTACCAGAGGGGCACGGCCACGGGCATGGAAAGGCACGAGACGAGGACAGTCAATACTTTGCTATATTGAAATATCAATGTGAATGGACCGTGCCCATTTGGTACTGTACTATGCCCATGGGCATAGAACGGTACCAGAGGGGCATGGCCATGGGCACCAGAAGGTACGACGCGGGCATTGTCAATACTTTATACTATGAATACGATTGTGAATGGCTCGTACCCCTATGGTACATAGAATGGTCCCACATGATATTTATTTTCTTTGTTTCAGAAAATGTCAATGACACGTGACATACTGTACCCCATGTGCCACAACTTGCTAAGCAACATCAGTCATCACCTGAATGGTTCACATAAAGTTAATAACATGGAGGAGAGAAAAATTCTGGTCAACTGGGTATCAGGTCACATCAATGCTCGCCGGCCATTGTCCTTGCCCTATGCTAGGGTGCCCATACAAGCCTGGGCAACATCTGGACAGGCATATCAACGATACACACTGCGAGCTGTCTGTCAAGGAGCGGGCCAGGATGTTGGGTCAAGCGAAGTCCCTCAAAGCTCTGGAGCTCCTTGCAAAGCTACGAGTATCTAGGTTGGACCTAGAGATGCAATCTAACTTTGATATAGAGGACCCCACTCTGATCCTAGCTGAGATAGGAGAGCAAGAGGTGGGAGAAGCAGTTCCAGCCTCCCCCCAGCCAGCTTGTGGAACTCCTGAGTGCGTAGACATCGTGAAAGGGTAAGTACCTCACTTTTAGTCATCGTTAGCACATTTTATGAACGGACATGGTAGCCAACAGACTTTGCATGATGTGGATCTGAGTCCAGCAGTGAAGCTCTAGTAAACATGTCACCATTTAAATTTTTGCTTATTTACCTTAATGCATATCTCCATCAAAGGTTCTCCTTCTCTTTCTTTCTCCCTATCCATCCCTCTCAGGTGACTGGGGAGGAGGAGCAGCAAGGTAGCAATCCTACCATTGCCAGCACTAGCTCAAGGACTCCCACCTACACTTCCAGATCAAAAGCACCCATTCCCATCCCTAACAGCTCCAGAGCACCCACTCCTATCCCTAGTAGCTCCAGAGCACCCACTCCTATCCCTAGCCATAGGCCACTCCTATGGTCCGTAAGACCCCCTGAAGCCTCTCTCAGGCTTCGTTTCCGGCCTTCTGCATCTGGTACATGGAACGGCACCAGGGGGTCACGGGAGTGCGTTTGGCTCCGAAACTGGGTGTGTAAAGGCTAATTTCCAGCAAACTGTGTTTGGCTCCAGGGACAGCTTTAGAGCATAAAAAGTAGCCCCATCTTTCTTGACCTTTTCACTCCTGGACCCCCAGAACCCCAGAAATTGCACCCTGAGGTCTGCAAGAAAAAGGGTCACAAAACGGAACCAGACTATAAGGGGTACCAGAAGCTGTACTTTCAATGAGGCGACCTCGGGCCTTAAACTTCAGAGTGCGTTTGGGCCCCGTGATTCGCATAGGAACCGTCGATCTGGGCAAGCTTGATGCCATTGGAAAGGTCTTTTTAAGACGAAGAGAATGAGCCCTAGCTTGTCTTGATGACCCCTTCCTCTGCCCCACAATTAACCCGCAAAATTGGAGCTGTAGGCCCATTGACTTACATTGCCCATTGACTTACATTACGTCTGTGTTCATCGGACTACCACGGGCCACAGGAATAGTCCAGAGCCACATAACTATAGAATCTGGTAGAAACGGTTGTGCTTAAGAGATCCTATGAATTCGGTGGTGCTAGGTCAAAGTTAAGGTACCTTAATTAACTTTTGAACAAGCGGAGGCCTGTAGACAATTCCCACCCGTTTTTTTACACCTTCTGAAGCCTGTATCTCCAAGTAGGAAGCAAGGAACTGCATCAAATTTGCTGGAGATGTAGACCAGGATAGGCCGCATCTACCCTGAAAATCTGGGCTTTTTACGAGCACCGTAAGACCCCCAAACGGCCCCGCAAATGCCAGTCAGGTGTATTTTTTGTGAAAAATAGTGTTACAGAAAAAAAATCATAACTCAGGATTCCAAAGGCCTGGAGACTCCAGATTTGAATCACATGTACATGGAGTAAGCCATAAAAGAGTGTGAGAATTTTGTGTACGTATGTGCATGGAAAGAGGTCCAAATTTACAAAATATGTTCAGAAAATGCAGTTTTTGGGGGCCAAAACTGTTTAAGTTCCTAACTCGGGGCCGAAAGCGTTTAGGGACCCCTGATTTGAGGTCTCAACATTGGGGGGAGGGTGGAACACATCCATCTTGTCATTTTTTTCATAACTGTTTTTTCATGATTCCAACCTTGGATCACGAATGGGGTAAGGTTCGGATTCCGACAGAGTGTTTTGCAAGGGTCAGATGATAATCCCAATTCAGTTTTTAGAAAGGTGCTAGGAGGCTTATTTTTGAGTATGTAGTTCTCGGGCTCAAGCCGAATGCGTACGACTTGGTCCCGTGCGCCTCGGACCCCTTGGTCCCCCGTAGCGGCCCCTCAAATGTTGGAAAAGGCCAAAAAATCTAGGGTTGATATTTTTTGAACCGTCTGTCCAATTTCCACCAAACCTACATGGATCTTCACGTCTCGGGGCTCTGTTTAACATATGTCAGATCCAAGGGCCTGGGACCCCTACAGGGCCAACTTTTTTCAGGAGCCTCGTTGAGCAACGGGACCAAGACGGTTGGATTTGGGATGTAAAACTATGTGTGGTTATCTATTTTGATGGTAAAATTTGTGTTTCGGGGATCCTTGGGACATAGCAATTTATGTTAGAATGTAACCCTAAGAGGCATAGGTCAACCATAAGGGGTATGGCCCATACGTGACAATGAACCCCTAAGGGACACAAGTCAGTCATAAGGGGTATGGCCCATACATCACAATGTAACCCTAAAGGGTACCAGACAACCATAAGGAGTACTACCTATACTTTACTATAAGGGGT
This sequence comes from Garcialebias charrua, assembly GCA_038048925.1. Classification (NCBI taxonomy): domain Eukaryota; kingdom Metazoa; phylum Chordata; class Actinopteri; order Cyprinodontiformes; family Rivulidae; genus Garcialebias; species Garcialebias charrua. Next base: position 29,852 of record JBBPBX010021126.1, on the reverse strand, counting down.
ACCAGAAGGCACGAGATGGACACGGTCAATACTTTATCAATTCACATTGGTATTTCAATATCACAAAGTATTGACCGTGACTGTCTCGTACCGTTCTATGCCCATGAGCATAGAACGGTCCCACATGGGCATGGCCAATACTTTATAATGTGAATACCTTATGAATGACTCGTGCCCGTCTCATGCCTTCTGGTGCCCATGACCGTGCCCCTCTGGTACCGTTCTATGCCCATGGGTATAGAACGGTACCACATGGGCACGGCCAATACTTTATGATGTGAATACCTATGTGAATAGCTCGTGCCCGTCTCGTGCCTTCTGGTGCCCATGACTATGCCTCTTTGGTACCGCTCTATGCCTATGGGCATAGAACGGTACCAGAGGGGCATAGCCATGGGCATGGAAAGGCACGAGACAGGCATGGTCAATACGTTGCAAAATGGAAATAGCAATGTGAATTGTGTGGCCCATGGCGTCTCGTAGGAAGGTTGTACAAATATGGGTTACATACCCTTGGAAAGGTTTGCTCAAGGGCAATTCAAAGAGACCTGTTTCAACCCTTTGCTACCTTCCTAAGGGGGTCTAGGTGTCTCCAAAATAAAAAAGGTCAAAAGGTCAAGGGAAATGCGTATTGACCCCAAACACACAGAACGCAGTAAGGGTGATACGCTGATCAGTACTTGTGAGTTTCAACCCTTTGCAAGGTTCCTAAGGCGGTCTAGGTCTATCCAAAGTGAAAAGGTCATAAGGTCAGGCCAATATATAGATGGCCGTAATTCTTTGTGGAAAGTAGCTAGGGACACAATATTTTCAGGGATAGAGAAGGACTCCTAGGTGATGACACCCTGAAAATCTGGAGTAGTTTGATTGTTTCTGGAGGAAGATATAAACATTTAGAAATTAAGGCCTTCGGAGGCCGCACTTACAGGTTTTGGCCCATACCTTCGCGTAGGAAGGTCGTACAAACACAAGCCTTATACCGTTGGAAAGGTATGCTCAAGGACAAATTCAAAGAGACCAGTTATAGCCTTATGTGATATTCCTAAGAGGGCCTAGAGCCTTCCAAAGTCAAAAGGTCAAAAGGTCAAGGAAAATGTGTATTGACCCCAAACACACAGGACGTAGTCAGGGTGATACGCTCATCAGGACCTATGAGTTTCAGCTCTTTGCAAGGTTCCTAAGTAGGTCAACAGGCCTTCCAAAATGACAAGGTCATAAGGTCAGTGCATTTTTGCCCATAGCTTCGCGTAGGAAGGTCGTACAAAGACAAGCCATACACCGTCGGAAAGGTCTCTGCGAGCCGGATCTGAAATTGTGAGCCCAACGAGGGTGCGTAGTTTCCCCAAGCAGGGAGGGAGTTTTATGAATTCACATAGGTATTTCAATATCACAAAGTATTGACCGTGCCCGTCTCGTACCGTTCTATGCCCATGAGCATAGAACGGTCCCACATGGGCACGGCCAATACTTTATAATGCGAATACCTATGTGAACGGCTCGTGCCCATCTCGTACCTTATGGTGCCCATGACCGTGCCTCTTTGGTACCGTTCTATGCCCATGGGCATAGAACGGTACCAGAGGAACACGGCCACGGGCATGGAAAGGCACGAGACGGTGACGGTCAATACTTTGCTATATTGAAATAGCAATGTGAATGGACCGTGCCCATTTGGTACTGTACTATGCCCATGGGCATAGAACGGTACCAGAGGGGCATGGCCATGGGTACCAGAAGGTACGACGCGGGCATTGTCAATACTTTATACTATGAATACGATTGTGAATGGCTCGTACCCCTATGGTACATAGAACGGTCCCACATGATATTTATTTTCTTTGTTTCAGAAAATGTCAATGAGACGTGACATACAGTGCCCCATGTGCCACAACTTGCTAAGCAACATCAGTCATCACCTGAAGGGTTCACATAAAGTTAATAACATGGAGGAGAGAAAAATTCTAGTCAATTGGGTATCAGGTCACATCAATGCTCGCCGGCCATTGTCCTTACCCTATGCTAGGGTGCTCATACAAGCCTGGGCAACATCTGGACAGGCATATCAACGATACACACTGCGAGCTGTCTGTCAAGGAGCGGGCCAGGATGTTGGGTCAAGCGAAGTCCCTCAAAGCTCTGGAGCTCCTTGCAAAGCTACGAGCATCTAGGTTGGACCTAGAGATGCAATCTAACTTTGATTTAGAGGACCCCACTCTGATCCTAGCTGAGATAGGAGAGCAAGAGGTGGGAGAAGCAGTTCCAGCCTCCTCCCAGCCAGCTTGTGGAACTCCCGAGTGCGTAAACATCGTGAAAGGGTAAGCACCTCAATTTTTAGTCATCGTTAGCACATTTTATGAACGGACATGGTAGCCAACAGACTCTGCATGATGTGGATCTGAGTCCAGCAGTGAAGCTCTAGTAAACATGTCACCATTTAAATTTTTGCTTATTTACCTTAATGCATATCTCCATCAAAGGTTCTCCTTCTCTTTCTTTCTCCCTATCCATCCCTCTCAGGTGACTGGGGAGGAGGAGCAGCAAGGTAGCAATCCTACCATTGCCAGCACTAGCTCAAGGACTTCCACCTACACTTCCAGATCAAAAGCACCCATTCCCATCCCTAACAGCTCCAGAGCACCCACTCCTATCCCTAGTAGCTCCAGAGCACCCACTCCTATCCCTAGCCATAGGCCACTCCTATGGTCCGTAAGACCCCCTGAAGCCTCTCTCAGGCTTCGTTTCCGGCCTTCTGCATCTGGTACATGGAACGGCACCAGGGGGTCACGGGAGTGCGTTTGGCTCCGAAACTGGGTGTGTAAAGGCTAATTTCCAGCAAACTGTGTTTGGCTCCAGGGACAGCTTTAGAGCATAAAAAGTAGCCCCATCTTTCTTGACCTTTTCACTCCTGGACCCCCAGAACCCCAGAAATTGCACCCTGAGGTCTGCAAGAAAAAGGGTCACAAAACGGAACCAGACTATAAGGGGTACCAGAAGCTGTACTTTCAATGAGGCGACCTCGGGCCTTAAACTTCAGAGTGCGTTTGGGCCCCGTGATTCGCATAGGAACCGTCGATCTGGGCAAGCTTGATGCCATTGGAAAGGTCTTTTTAAGACGAAGAGAATGAGCCCTAGCTTGTCTTGATGACCCCTTCCTCTGCCCCACAATTAACCCGCAAAATTGGAGCTGTAGGCCCATTGACTTACATTGCCCATTGACTTACATTACGTCTGTGTTCATCGGACTACCACGGGCCACAGGAATAGTCCAGAGCCACATAACTATAGAATCTGGTAGAAACGGTTGTGCTTAAGAGATCCTATGAATTCGGTGGTGCTAGGTCAAAGTTAAGGTACCTTAATTAACTTTTGAACAAGCGGAGGCCTGTAGACAATTCCCACCCGTTTTTTTACACCTTCTGCAGCCTGTATCTCCAAGTAGGAAGCAAGGAACTGCATCAAATTTGCTGGAGATGTAGACCAGGATAGGCCGCATCTACCCTGAAAATCTGGGCTTTTTACGAGCACCGTAAGACCCCCAAACGGCCCCGCAAATGCCAGTCAGGTGTATTTTTTGTGAAAAATAGTGTTACAGAAAAAAATCATAACTCAGGATTCCAAAGGCCTGGAGACTCCAGATTTGAATCACATGTACATGGAGTAAGCCATAAAAGAGTGTGAGAATTTTGTGCACGTATGTGCATGGAAAGAGGTCCAAATTTACAAAATATGTTCAGAAAATGCAGTTTTTGGGGGCCAAAACTGTTTAAGTTCCTAACTCGGGGCCGAAAGCGTTTAGGGACCCCTGATTTGAGGTCTCAACATTGGGGGGAGGGTGGAACACATCCATCTTGTCATTTTTTTCATAACTGTTTTTTCATGATTCCAACCTTGGATCACGAATGGGGTAAGGTTCGGATTCCGACAGAGTGTTTTGCAAGGGTCAGATGATAATCCCAATTCAGTTTTTAGAAAGGTGCTAGGAGGCTTATTTTTGAGTATGTAGTTCTCGGGCTCAAGCCGAATGCGTACGACTTGGTCCCGTGTGCCTCGGACCCCTTGGTCCCCCGTAGCGGCCCCTCAAATGTTGGAAAAGGCCAAAAAATCTAGGGTTGATATTTTTTGAACCGTCTGTCCAATTTCCACCAAACCTACATGGATCTTCACGTCTCGGGGCTCTGTTTAACATATGTCAGATCCAAGGGCCTGGGACCCCTACAGGGCCAACTTTTTTCAGGAGCCTCGTTGAGCAACGGGACCAAGACGGTTGGATTTGGGATGTAAAACTATGTGTGGTTATCTATTTTGATGGTAAAATTTGTGTTTCGGGGATCCTTGGGACATAGCAATTTATGTTAGAATGTAACCCTAAGAGGCATAGGTCAACCATAAGGGGTATGGCCCATACGTGACAATGAACCCCTAAGGGACACAAGTCAGTCATAAGGGGTATGGCCCATACATCACAATGTAACCCTAAAGGGTACCAGACAACCATAAGGAGTACTACCTATACTTTACTATAAGGGGTACCAGAAGGCACGAGATGGACACGGTCAATACTTTATCAATTCACATTGGTATTTCAATATCACAAAGTATTGACCGTGACTGTCTCGTACCGTTCTATGCCCATGAGCATAGAACGGTCCCACATGGGCATGGCCAATACTTTATAATGTGAATACCTTATGAATGACTCGTGCCCGTCTCATGCCTTCTGGTGCCCATGACCGTGCCCCTCTGGTACCGTTCTATGCCCATGGGTATAGAACGGTACCACATGGGCACGGCCAATACTTTATGATGTGAATACCTATGTGAATAGCTCGTGCCCGTCTCGTGCCTTCTGGTGCCCATGACTATGCCTCTTTGGTACCGCTCTATGCCTATGGGCATAGAACGGTACCAGAGGGGCATAGCCATGGGCATGGAAAGGCACGAGACAGGCATGGTCAATACGTTGCAAAATGGAAATAGCAATGTGAATTGTGTGGCCCATGGCGTCTCGTAGGAAGGTTGTACAAATATGGGTTACATACCCTTGGAAAGGTTTGCTCAAGGGCAATTCAAAGAGACCTGTTTCAACCCTTTGCTACCTTCCTAAGGGGGTCTAGGTGTCTCCAAAATAAAAAAGGTCAAAAGGTCAAGGGAAATGTGTATTGACCCCAAACACACAGAACGCAGTAAGGGTGATACGCTGATCAGTACTTGTGAGTTTCAACCCTTTGCAAGGTTCCTAAGGCGGTCTAGGTCTATCCAAAGTGAAAAGGTCATAAGGTCAGGCCAATATATAGATGGCCGTAATTCTTTGTGGAAAGTAGCTAGGGACACAATATTTTCAGGGATAGAGAAGGACTCCTAGGTGATGACACCCTGAAAATCTGGAGTAGTTTGATTGTTTCTGGAGGAAGATATAAACATTTAGAAATTAAGGCCTTCGGAGGCCGCACTTACAGGTTTTGGCCCATACCTTCGCGTAGGAAGGTCGTACAAACACAAGCCTTATACCGTTGGAAAGGTATGCTCAAGGACAAATTCAAAGAGACCAGTTATAGCCTTATGTGATATTCCTAAGAGGGCCTAGAGCCTTCCAAAGTCAAAAGGTCAAAAGGTCAAGGAAAATGTGTATTGACCCCAAACACACAGGACGTAGTCAGGGTGATACGCTCATCAGGACCTATGAGTTTCAGCTCTTTGCAAGGTTCCTAAGTAGGTCAACAGGCCTTCCAAAATGACAAGGTCATAAGGTCAGTGCATTTTTGCCCATAGCTTCGCGTAGGAAGGTCGTACAAAGACAAGCCATACACCGTCGGAAAGGTCTCTGCGAGCCGGATCTGAAATTGTGAGCCCAACGAGGGTGCGTAGTTTCCCCAAGCAGGGAGGGAGTTTTATGAATTCACATAGGTATTTCAATATCACAAAGTATTGACCGTGCCCGTCTCGTACCGTTCTATGCCCATGAGCATAGAACGTCCCACATGGGCACGGCCAATACTTTATAATGCGAATACCTATGTGAACGGCTCGTGCCCATCTCGTACCTTATGGTGCCCATGACCGTGCCTCTTTGGTACCGTTCTATGCCCATGGGCATAGAACGGTACCAGAGGAACACGGCCACGGGCATGGAAAGGCACGAGACGGTGACGGTCAATACTTTGCTATATTGAAATAGCAATGTGAATGGACCGTGCCCATTTGGTACTGTACTATGCCCATGGGCATAGAACGGTACCAGAGGGGCATGGCCATGGGTACCAGAAGGTACGACGCGGGCATTGTCAATACTTTATACTATGAATACGATTGTGAATGGCTCGTACCCCTATGGTACATAGAACGGTCCCACATGATATTTATTTTCTTTGTTTCAGAAAATGTCAATGAGACGTGACATACAGTGCCCCATGTGCCACAACTTGCTAAGCAACATCAGTCATCACCTGAAGGGTTCACATAAAGTTAATAACATGGAGGAGAGAAAAATTCTAGTCAATTGGGTATCAGGTCACATCAATGCTCGTCGGCCATTGTCCTTACCCTATGCTAGGGTGCTCATACAAGCCTGGGCAACATCTGGACAGGCATATCAACGATACACACTGCGAGCTGTCTGTCAAGGAGCGGGCCAGGATGTTGGGTCAAGCGAAGTCCCTCAAAGCTCTGGAGCTCCTTGCAAAGCTACGAGCATCTAGGTTGGACCTAGAGATGCAATCTAACTTTGATTTAGAGGACCCCACTCTGATCCTAGCTGAGATAGGAGAGCAAGAGGTGGGAGAAGCAGTTCCAGCCTCCTCCCAGCCAGCTTGTGGAACTCCCGAGTGCGTAAACATCGTGAAAGGGTAAGCACCTCAATTTTTAGTCATCGTTAGCACATTTTATGAACGGACATGGTAGCCAACAGACTCTGCATGATGTGGATCTGAGTCCAGCAGTGAAGCTCTAGTAAACATGTCACCATTTAAATTTTTGCTTATTTACCTTAATGCATATCTCCATCAAAGGTTCTCCTTCTCTTTCTTTCTCCCTATCCATCCCTCTCAGGTGACTGGGGAGGAGGAGCAGCAAGGTAGCAATCCTACCATTGCCAGCACTAGCTCAAGGACTCCCACCTACACTTCCAGATCAAAAGCACCCATTCCCATCCCTAACAGCTCCAGAGCACCCACTCCTATCCCTAGTAGCTCCAGAGCACCCACTCCTATCCCTAGCCATAGGCCACTCCTATGGTCCGTAAGACCCCCTGAAGCCTCTCTCAGGCTTCGTTTCCGGCCTTCTGCATCTGGTACATGGAACGGCACCAGGGGGTCACGGGAGTGCGTTTGGCTCCGAAACTGGGTGTGTAAAGGCTAATTTCCAGCAAACTGTGTTTGGCTCCAGGGACAGCTTTAGAGCATAAAAAGTAGCCCCATCTTTCTTGACCTTTTCACTCCTGGACCCCCAGAACCCCAGAAATTGCACCCTGAGGTCTGCAAGAAAAAGGGTCACAAAACGGAACCAGACTATAAGGGGTACCAGAAGCTGTACTTTCAATGAGGCGACCTCGGGCCTTAAACTTCAGAGTGCGTTTGGGCCCCGTGATTCGCATAGGAACCGTCGATCTGGGCAAGCTTGATGCCATTGGAAAGGTCTTTTTAAGACGAAGAGAATGAGCCCTAGCTTGTCTTGATGACCCCTTCCTCTGCCCCACAATTAACCCGCAAAATTGGAGCTGTAGGCCCATTGACTTACATTGCCCATTGACTTACATTACGTCTGTGTTCATCGGACTACCACGGGCCACAGGAATAGTCCAGAGCCACATAACTATAGAATCTGGTAGAAACGGTTGTGCTTAAGAGATCCTATGAATTCGGTGGTGCTAGGTCAAAGTTAAGGTACCTTAATTAACTTTTGAACAAGCGGAGGCCTGTAGACAATTCCCACCCGTTTTTTTACACCTTCTGCAGCCTGTATCTCCAAGTAGGAAGCAAGGAACTGCATCAAATTTGCTGGAGATGTAGACCAGGATAGGCCGCATCTACCCTGAAAATCTGGGCTTTTTACGAGCACCGTAAGACCCCCAAACGGCCCCGCAAATGCCAGTCAGGTGTATTTTTTGTGAAAAATAGTGTTACAGAAAAAAATCATAACTCAGGATTCCAAAGGCCTGGAGACTCCAGATTTGAATCACATGTACATGGAGTAAGCCATAAAAGAGTGTGAGAATTTTGTGCACGTATGTGCATGGAAAGAGGTCCAAATTTACAAAATATGTTCAGAAAATGCAGTTTTTGGGGGCCAAAACTGTTTAAGTTCCTAACTCGGGGCCGAAAGCGTTTAGGGACCCCTGATTTGAGGTCTCAACATTGGGGGGAGGGTGGAACACATCCATCTTGTCATTTTTTTCATAACTGTTTTTTCATGATTCCAACCTTGGATCACGAATGGGGTAAGGTTCGGATTCCGACAGAGTGTTTTGCAAGGGTCAGATGATAATCCCAATTCAGTTTTTAGAAAGGTGCTAGGAGGCTTATTTTTGAGTATGTAGTTCTCGGGCTCAAGCCGAATGCGTACGACTTGGTCCCGTGCGCCTCGGACCCCTTGGTCCCCCGTAGCGGCCCCTCAAATGTTGGAAAAGGCCAAAAAATCTAGGGTTGATATTTTTTGAACCGTCTGTCCAATTTCCACCAAACCTACATGGATCTTCACGTCTCGGGGCTCTGTTTAACATATGTCAGATCCAAGGGCCTGGGACCCCTACAGGGCCAACTTTTTTCAGGAGCCTCGTTGAGCAACGGGACCAAGACGGTTGGATTTGGGATGTAAAACTATGTGTGGTTATCTGTTTTGATGGTAAAATTTGTGTTTCGGGGATCCTTGGGACATAGCAATTTATGTTAGAATGTAACCCTAAGAGGCATAGGTCAACCATAAGGGGTATGGCCCATACGTGACAATGAACCCCTAAGGGACACAAGTCAGTCATAAGGGGTATGGCCCATACATCACAATGTAACCCTAAAGGGTACCAGACAACCATAAGGAGTACTACCTATACTTTACTATAAGGGGTACCAGAAGGCACGAGATGGGCACGGTCAATACTTTATCAATTCACATTGGTATTTCAATATCACAAAGTATTGACCGTGACTGTCTCGTACCGTTCTATGCCCATGAGCATAGAACGGTCCCACATGGGCATGGCCAATACTTTATAATGTGAATACCTTATGAATGACTCGTGCCCGTCTCATGCCTTCTGGTGCCCATGACCGTGCCCCTCTGGTACCGTTCTATGCCCATGGGTATAGAACGGTACCACATGGGCACGGCCAATACTTTATGATGTGAATACCTATGTGAATAGCTCGTGCCCGTCTCATGCCTTCTGGTGCCCATGACTATGCCTCTTTGGTACCGCTCTATGCCTATGGGCATAGAACGGTACCAGAGGGGCACGGCCATGGGCATGGAAAGGCACGAGACGGGCATGGTCAATACGTTGCAAAATGGAAATAGCAATGTGAATTGTGTGGCCCATGGCGTCTCGTAGGAAGGTCGTACAAATATGGGTTACATACCCTTGGAAAGGTTTGCTCAAGGGCAATTCAAAGAGACCTGTTTCAACCCTTTGCTACCTTCCTAAGGGGGTCTAGGTGTCTCCAAAATAAAAAAGGTCAAAAGGTCAAGGAAAATGCGTATTGACCCCAAACACACAGAACGCAGTAAGGGTGATACGCTGATCAGTACTTGTGAGTTTCAACCCTTTGCAAGGTTCCTAAGGCGGTCTAGGTCTATCCAAAGTGAAAAGGTCATAAGGTCAGGCCAATATATAGATGGCCGTAATTCTTTGTGGAAAGTAGCTAGGGACACAATATTTTCAGGGATAGAGAAGGACTCCTAGGTGATGACACCCTGAAAATCTGGAGTAGTTTGATTGTTTCTGGAGGAAGATATAAACATTTAGAAATTAAGGCCTTCGGAGGCCGCACTTACAGGTTTTGGCCCATACCTTCGCGCAGGAAGGTCGTACAAACACAAGCCTTATACCGTTGGAAAGGTATGCTCAAGGACAAATTCAAAGAGACCAGTTACAGCCTTGTGTGATGTTCCTAAGAGGGCCTAGAGCCTTCCAAAGTCAAAAGGTCAAAAGGTCAAGGAAAATGTGTATTGACCCCAAACACACAGGATGTAGTCAGGGTGATACGCTTATCAGGACCTATGAGTTTCAGCTCTTTGCAAGGTTCCTAAGTGGGTCAACAGGCCTTCCAAAATGACAAGGTCATAAGGTCAGTGCATTTTTGCCCATAGCTTCGCGTAGGAAGGTCGTACAAAGACAAGCCATACACCGTCGGAAAGGTCTCTGCGAGCCGGATCTGAAATTGTGAGCCCAACGAGGGTGCGTAGTTTCCCCAAGCAGGGAGGGAGTTTTATGAATTCACATAGGTATTTCAATATCACAAAGTATTGACCGTGCCCGTCTCGTACCGTTCTATGCCCATGAGCATAGAACGGTCCCACATGGGCACGGCCAATACTTTATAATGCGAATACCTATGTGAACGGCTCGTGCCCATCTCGTACCTTATGGTGCCCATGACCGTGCCTCTTTGGTACCGTTCTATGCCCATGGGCATAGAACGGTACCAGAGGAACACGGCCACGGGCATGGAAAGGCACGAGACGGTGACGGTCAATACTTTGCTATATTGAAATAGCAATGTGAATGGACCGTGCCCATTTGGTACTGTACTATGCCCATGGGCATAGAACGGTACCAGAGGGGCATGGCCATGGGTACCAGAAGGTACGACGCGGGCATTGTCAATACTTTATACTATGAATATGATTGTGAATGGCTTGTACCCCTATGGTACATAGAACGGTCCCACATGATATTTATTTTCTTTGTTTCAGAAAATGTCAATGAGACGTGACATACAGTGCCCCATGTGCCACAACTTGCTAAGCAACATCAGTCATCACCTGAAGGGTTCACATAAAGTTAATAACATGGAGGAGAGAAAAATTCTAGTCAATTGGGTATCAGGTCACATCAATGCTCGCCGGCCATTGTCCTTACCCTATGCTAGGGTGCTCATACAAGCCTGGGCAACATCTGGACAGGCATATCAACGATACACACTGCGAGCTGTCTGTCAAGGAGCGGGCCAGGATGTTGGGTCAAGCGAAGTCCCTCAAAGCTCTGGAGCTCCTTGCAAAGCTACGAGCATCTAGGTTGGACCTAGAGATGCAATCTAACTTTGATTTAGAGGATCCCACTCTGATCCTAGCTGAGATAGGAGAGCAAGAGGTGGGAGAAGCAGTTCCAGCCTCCTCCCAGCCAGCTTGTGGAACTCCCGAGTGCGTAAACATCGTGAAAGGGTAAGCACCTCAATTTTTAGTCATCGTTAGCACATTTTATGAACGGACATGGTAGCCAACAGACTCTGCATGATGTGGATCTGAGTCCAGCAGTGAAGCTCTAGTAAACATGTCACCATTTAAATTTTTGCTTATTTACCTTAATGCATATCTCCATCAAAGGTTCTCCTTCTCTTTCTTTCTCCCTATCCATCCCTCTCAGGTGACTGGGGAGGAGGAGCAGCAAGGTAGCAATCCTACCATTGCCAGCACTAGCTCAAGGACTCCCACCTACACTTCCAGATCAAAAGCACCCATTCCCATCCCTAACAGCTCCAGAGCACCCACTCCTATCCCTAGTAGCTCCAGAGCACCCACTCCTATCCCTAGCCATAGGCCACTCCTATGGTCCGTAAGACCCCCTGAAACCTCTCTCAGGCTTCGTTTCCGGCCTTCTGCATCTGGTACATGGAACGGCACCAGGGGGTCACGGGAGTGCGTTTGGCTCCGAAACTGGGTGTGTAAAGGCTAATTTCCAGCAAACTGTGTTTGGCTCCAGGGACAGCTTTAGAGCATAAAAAGTAGCCCCATCTTTCTTGACCTTTTCACTCCTGGACCCCCAGAACCCCAGAAATTGCACCCTGAGGTCTGCAAGAAAAAGGGTCACAAAACGGAACCAGACTATAAGGGGTACCAGAAGCTGTACTTTCAATGAGGCGACCTCGGGCCTTAAACTTCAGAGTGCGTTTGGGCCCCGTGATTCGCATAGGAACCGTCGATCTGGGCAAGCTTGATGCCATTGGAAAGGTCTTTTTAAGATGAAGAGAATGAGCCCTAGCTTGTCTTGATGACCCCTTCCTCTGCCCCACAATTAACCCGCAAAATTGGAGCTGTAGGCCCATTGACTTACATTGCCCATTGACTTACATTACGTCTGTGTTCATCGGACTACCACGGGCCACAGGAATAGTCCAGAGCCACATAACTATAGAATCTGGTAGAAACGGTTGTGCTTAAGAGATCCTATGAATTCGGTGGTGCTAGGTCAAAGTTAAGGTACCTTAATTAACTTTTGAACAAGCGGAGGCCTGTAGACAATTCCCACCCGTTTTTTTACACCTTCTGCAGCCTGTATCTCCAAGTAGGAAGCAAGGAACTGCATCAAATTTGCTGGAGATGTAGACCAGGATAGGCCGCATCTACCCTGAAAATCTGGGCTTTTTACGAGCACCGTAAGACCCCCAAACGGCCCCGCAAATGCCAGTCAGGTGTATTTTTTGTGAAAAATAGTGTTACAGAAAAAAAATCATAACTCAGGATTCCAAAGGCCTGGAGACTCCAGATTTGAATCACATGTACATGGAGTAAGCCATAAAAGAGTGTGAGAATTTTGTGCACGTATGTGCATGGAAAGAGGTCCAAATTTACAAAATATGTTCAGAAAATTCAGTTTTTGGGGGCCAAAACTGTTTAAGTTCCTAACTCGGGGCCGAAAGCATTTAGGGACCCCTGATTTGAGGTCTCAACATTGGGGGGAGGGTGGAACACATCCATCTTGTCATTTTTTTCATAACTGTTTTTTCATGATTCCAACCTTGGGTCACGAATGGGGTAAGGTTCGGATTCCGACAGAGTGTTTTGCAAGGGTCAGATGATAATCCCAATTCAGTTTTTAGAAAGGTGCTAGGAGGCTTATTTTTGAGTATGTAGTTCTCGGGCTCAAGCCGAATGCGTACGACTTTGTCCCGTGCGCCTCGGACCCCTTGGTCCCCCGTAGCGGCCCCTCAAATGTTGGAAAAGGCCAAAAAATCTAGGGTTGATATTTTTTGAACCGTCTGTCCAATTTCCACCAAACCTACATGGATCTTCACGTCTCGGGGCTCTGTTTAACATATGTCAGATCCAAGGGCCTGGGACCCCTACAGGGCCAACTTTTTTCAGGAGCCTCGTTGAGCAACGGGACCAAGACGGTTGGATTTGGGATGTAAAACTATGTGTGGTTATCTGTTTTGATGGTAAAATTTGTGTTTCGGGGATCCTTGGGACATAGCAATTTATGTTAGAATGTAACCCTAAGAGGCATAGGTCAACCATAAGGGGTATGGCCCATATGTGACAATGAACCCCTAAGGTACACAAGTCAGTCATAAGGGGTATGGCCCATACATCACAATGTAACCCTAAAGGGCACCAGACAACCATAAGGAGTACTACCTATACTTTACTATAAGGGGTACCAGAAGGCACGAGATGGGCACGGTCAATACTTTATCAATTCACATTCGTTGACTGTGACTGTCTCGTACCGTTCTATGCCCATGAGCATAGAACGGTCCCACATGGGCATGGCCTATATTTATAATGTGAATACCTTATGAATGACTCGTGCCCGTCTCATGCCTTCTGGTGCCCATGACCGTGCCCCTCTGGTACCGTTCTATGCCCATGGGTATAGAACGGTACCACATGGGCACGGCCAATACTTTATGATGTGAATACCTATGTGAATAGCTCGTGCCCGTCTCGTGCCTTCTGGTGCCCATGACTATGCCTCTTTGGTACTGCTCTATGCCTATGGGCATAGAACTGTACCAGAGGGGCACGGCCATGGGCATGGAAAGGCACGAGACGGGCATGGTCAATACGTTGCAAAATGGAAATAGCAATGTGAATTGTGTGGCCCATGGCGTCTCGTAGGAAGGTCGTACAAATATGGGTTACATACCCTTGGAAAGGTTTGTTCAAGGGCAATTCAAAGAGACCTGTTTCAACCCTTTGCTACCTTCCTAAGGGGGTCTAGGTGTCTCCAAAATAAAAAAGGTCAAAAGGTCAAGGAAAATGCGTATTGACCCCAAACACACAGAACGCAGTAAGGGTGATACGCTGATCAGTACTTGTGAGTTTCAACCCTTTGCAAGGTTCCTAAGGCGGTCTAGGTCTATCCAAAGTGAAAAGGTCATAAGGTCAGGCCAATATATAGATGGCCGTAATTCTTTGTGGAAAGTAGCTAGGGACACAATATTTTCAGGGATAGAGAAGGACTCCTAGGTGATGACACCCTGAAAATCTGGAGTAGTTTGATTGTTTCTGGAGGAAGATATAAACATTTAGAAATTAAGGCCTTCGGAGGCCGCACTTACAGGTTTTGGCCCATACCTTCGCGTAGGAAGGTCGTACAAACACAAGCCTTATACCGTTGGAAAGGTATGCTCAAGGACAAATTCAAAGAGACCAGTTACAGCCTTGTGTGATGTTCCTAAGAGGGCCTAGAGCCTTCCAAAGTCAAAAGGTCAAAAGGTCAAGGAAAATGTGTATTGACCCCAAACACACAGGATGTAGTCAGGGTGATACGCTTATCAGGACCTATGAGTTTCAGCTCTTTGCAAGGTTCCTAAGTGGGTCAACAGGCCTTCCAAAATGACAAGGTCATAAGGTCAGTGCATTTTTGCCCATAGCTTCGCGTAGGAAGGTCGTACAAAGACAAGCCATACACCGTCGGAAAGGTCTCTGCGAGCCGGATCTGAAATTGTGAGCCCAACGAGGGTGCGTAGTTTCCCCAAGCAGGGAGGGAGTTTTATGAATTCACATAGGTATTTCAATATCACAAAGTATTGACCGTGCCCGTCTCGTACCGTTCTATGCCCATGAGCATAGAACGGTCCCACATGGGCACGGCCAATACTTTATAATGCGAATACCTATGTGAACGGCTCGTGCCCATCTCGTACCTTATGGTGCCCATGACCGTGCCTCTTTGGTACCGTTCTATGCCCATGGGCATAGAACGGTACCAGAGGAACACGGCCACGGGCATGGAAAGGCACGAGACGGTGACGGTCAATACTTTGCTATATTGAAATAGCAATGTGAATGGACCGTGCCCATTTGGTACTGTACTATGCCCATGGGCATAGAACGGTACCAGAAGGGCACGGCCACGGGCATGGAAAGGCACGAGACGGGGACGGTCAATACTTTGCTATATTGAAATAGCAATGTGAATGCACCGTGCCCATTTGGTACTGTACTATGCCCATGGGCATAGAACGGTACCAAAGGGTCATGGCCATGGGTACCAGAAGGTACGACGCGGGCATTGTCAATACTTCATACTATGAATACGATTGTGAATGGCTCGTATCCCTATGGTACATAGAACGGTCCCACATGATATTTATTTTCTTTGTTTCAGAAAATGTCAATGACACGTGACATACGGTACCCCATGTGCCACAACTTGCTAAGCAACATCAGTCATCACCTGAAGGGTTCACATAAAGTTAATAACATGGAGGAGAGAAAAATTCTGGTCAACTGGGTATCAGGTCACATCAATGCTCGCCGGCCATTGTCCCTGCCCTATGCTAGGGTGCCCATACAAGCCTGGGCAACATCTGGACAGGAATATCAACAATACACATTGCGAGCTGTCTGTCGAGGAGCGGGCCAGGATGTTAGGTCA
>JBBPBX010021126.1:0-12667 GCA_038048925.1 Garcialebias charrua | reverse complement strand
TATATATATATATGTATGTATGTATGTATGTATGTATGTATATATATACTGTATATATATATAGACATGTATATATAAAAATATATATATATATAGGCTCAATAAGATTTACCTGACTAAATTAAGGTTGAATGAATGAATGTATAAATATGCCCCAAGGCCTCCTCCCCACCAACAGAATGGAATGGCCTCATATACATACCAATGGCTTTAAAAATGCTAATTCAATTTGTCAGTTTGACAATCCCATGGGTTGCATAGGTAAAATAGTCATTTTGACAAAAACTGGTATTGCTAGTGTTAAGTTCCTAACTCGGGGCCGAAAGTGTTTAGGGACCCCTGATTTGAGGTATCAACATTGGGGGGAGGGTGGAACACATCCATCTTGTCATTTTTTTCATAACTGTTTTTTCATGATTCTAGCCTTGGGTCAAGAATGGGATAAGTTTCGGATTCCGACAGAGTGTTTTGTAAGGATCAGATGACAATCCCAATTAATTTTTGAGAAAAGTTCTAGGAGGCTGATTTTTGAGTATGTTGTTCTCGGGCTCAAGTCGAATGCGCTCGACTTGGTCCCGTGCGCCTCGGACCCCTGGGTCCCCCGTAGCGGCCCCCCAAATGTTGGAAAAGGCCTAAAAATCTAGGGTTGATATTTTTTGAACCGTCTGTTCGATTTCCACCAAACCTACATGGATCTTCACGTCTCGGGGCCCTGTTTAACATATCTCAGATCCAGGGGCCTGGGTCATATACAGGGCCAACTTTTTTCAGGAGCCTCATTGAGCAAAGGGACCAAGACGGTTGGATTTGGGATGTAAAACTATGTGTGGTTATCTGTTTTGATGGTAAAATTTGTGTTTCGGGGATCCTTGGGACATAACAATTTATGTTGCAATGTAACCCTAAGAGGCATAAGTCAACCATAAGGGGTACGGCCCATACATCACAATGTAACCCTAAAGGGCACCAGACAACCATAAGGAGTACTGCTCATACGTTACTAAGAGGGGTACCAGAAGGCACGAGACGGGCATGGTCAATACTTTATCAATTCACATTGGTATTTCAATATGACAAAGTATTGACCGTGCCTGTCTCGTACCGTTCCATGCCCATGAGCATAGAACGGTCCCACATGGGCATGGCCAATACTTTATAATGTGATTACCTATGTGAATGGCTCATGCCCGTCTCGTGCCTTCTGGTGCCCATGACTATGTCCCTTTGGTACCGCTCTATGCCTATGGGCATAGAACGGTACCAGAGGGGCACAGCCATGGGCATGGAAAGGCACGAGACGGGCATGGTCAATACTTTGCAAAATGGAAATAGCAATGTGAATTGTGTGACCCACGGCGTCGCATAGGAAGGTCGTACAAATATGGGTTACATACCCTTGGAAATGTATGCTCAAGGGCAATTCAAAGAGACCTGTTTCGACCCTTTGCTACCTTCCTAAGGGGATCTAGGTGTCCCCAAATTAAAAAGGTCAAAAGGTCAAGGAAAATGCGTATTGACCCCAAACACACAGAATGCAGTCAGAGTGATACGCTGATCAGTACCTGTGAGTTTCAGCCTTTTGCGAGATTACTAAGGCGGTCTAGGTCTATCCAAATTTAAAAGGTCATAAGGTCAGGCCAATATATAGATGGCTGTAATTCTTCGTGGAAGGCAGCTAAGGACACAATCTTTTCAGGGATAGAGAAGGACTTCTAGGTGATGACACCCTGAAATCTGGAGTAGTTTGATTGTTTCTGGAGGAAGATATAAACATTTATAAATTAAGGCCTTCGGAGGCCGCACTTACAGGTTTTGGCCCATAGCTTTGCGTAGGAAGGTCGTACAAACATAGGCCTTATACCGTTGGAAAGGTATGCTCAATGGCAATTCAAAGAGACCAGTTTCAGCCTTGTGTGATGTTTGTAAGAGGGCCTAGAGCCTTCCAAATTCAAAAGGTCAAAAGGTCAAGGAAAATGCGTATTGACCCCAAACATAGGACACAGTCAGGGTGATACGCTTATCAGGACCTGTGAGTTTCAGCTCTTTGCATGGTTCCTAAGTGGGTCAATAAGCCTTCTAAAATGACAATGTCATAAGGTCAGTGCATTTTTGCCCATAACTTTGCGTAGGAAGGTCATACAAAGACAAGCCATACACCGTCAGAAAGGTCTCGGCGAGTCGGATCTGAAAATGTGAGCCCCGCGAGGGTACGTAGTTTCCCCAAGCAGGGAAGGAGTTTTATCAATTCACATTGGTATTTCAATATCACAAAGTATTGACCATGCCCGTCTCGTACTGTTCTATGCCCATGAGCATAGAACGGTCCCACATGGGCACGGCCAATACTTTATAATGTAAAAGGCTTGTGCCCGTCTCGTGCCTTCTTGTGCCCATGACCGTGCCCCTTTGGTACCGCTCTATGCCCATGGGTATAGAACAGCACCACATGGGCGCAACCAATACTTTATAATGTGAATACCTATGTGAATGGCTCGTACCCATCTCGTACCTTCTGGTGCCCATTACCATGTCCCTCTGGTACCGTTCTATGCCCATGGGCATAGAACAGTACCAGAGGGGCATGGCCATGGGCATGGAAAGGCACGAGATAGGCACAGTCAATACTTTGCTATATTGAAATAGCAATGTGAAGGGACCGTGCCCATCTGGTATTGTACTATGCCCTTGGGCATAGAACGGTACAAGACGGGCATGGCCATGGGCACCAGAAGGTACGACGCGGGCATTGTCAATACTTTATACTATGAATACAATTGTGAATGGCTCGTACCCCTATGGTACCGTTCTATGCCCATGGGCTTAAAAACGGTCCCACATGATATTTATTTTCTCTGTTTCAGAAAATGTCAATGACACGTGACGTACGATGCCTCATGTGCCACAACTTACTGAGTAACATCAGTCATCAACTGAAGGGTTCACATAAAGTTAACAACATGGAAGAGAGAAAAATACTGGTCAACTGGGCATCAGGTCACATCAATGCTCGCCAACCGTTGTCCCTGCCCTATGCTAGGGTGCCCATACAAGCCTGGCCAACATCTGGACAGGCATATCAACGATACACACTGCGAGCCGTCTGTCGAGGAGCGGGCCTGGATGTTGGGTCAGACGAAGTCCCTCAAAGCTCTGGAGCTCCTTGTAAAGCTACGAGCATCTGGGTCGGACCCAGAGATGCAATCTAACTTTGATGTAGAGGACCCCACTCTGATCCTAGCTGAGATAGGAGAGCAAGAGGTGGGAGAAGCCGTTCCGGCCTTCCCCCAGCCAGCTTGTAGAACTCCCGAGTGCATAGACATTGTGAAAGGGTAAGCACCTCACTTTTAGTCATCGTTAGCACATTTTATGAACGGACATGGCAGCCGACAGACTCTGCATGATGTGGATCTGAGTCCAGCAGTGAAGCTCTAGTAAACATGTCACCATTTAAATTTTTGCTTATTTACTTTAATGCATATCTCTATCAAAGGTTCTCCTTCTCTTTCTCTCTCCCTATCCATCCCTCTTATGACCAGGACCCCAGATTTGAGGTGTCAACATTGGGAGGAGGGCGGAACACATCCATCTTGTCATTTTTTTCATAACTGTTTTTTCATGATTCCAGCCTTGGGTCACGAATGGGGTAAGGTTCGAATTCCGACAGAGTGTTTTGCAAGGGTCAGATGACAATCCCAATTAATTTTTTTAGAAAAGAGCTAAGATGCTGATTTTTGAGTAAGTTGTTCTCGGGCTCAAGCTGAACGCATGTGACTTGGTCCCATGCACCTCAGACCCCTAGGTCCCCAGTAGCGGCCCCCCAAAATTTGGAAAAGGCCTAAAAATCTAGGGTTGATATTTTTTGAACCGTCTGTCCGATTTCTACCAAACCTACATGGATCTTCACGTCTCAGGGCCCTGTTTAACATATGTCAGATCCAGGGGCCTGGGACCCTACAGGGCTAACTTTTTTCAGGAGCATCGTTGAGCAACGGGACCAAGACGGTTGGGTTCGGGATGTAAAATTATGTGTGGTTATCTGTTTTGATGGTAAAATTTGTGTTTCGGGGATTCTTGGGACATAGCAATTTATGTTGGAATGTAACCCTAAGGGGCACAAGTCAGCCATAAGGGGTACGGCCCATACATCACAATGTAACCCTAAGGGGCACCAGACAAACATAAGGAGTATTGCCCATACGTTCCTATAAGGGGTACCAGAAGGCACGAGACGACATGAATGGCAGGCAGTGTTAACATTTAATAGCTTGAATGGATATCTATTTCAGATATCTCACATACATTTCTTCCTTGTCAAAATGAACATTCCAGATATCTAAAACATCATTCTTTCTATCTAAAATGTTCATTTTAGATAGGAAGATTTTAATTCTTACTAGTACAAATGATGTAACTTTCCCCATTCATGTGTATTGGACTTTTACTTCCAGATATCTAAAATAACATTATTCCTATCTATAATAAACATTCTGGATGTCTACAAATGAATTATGACGAGGATGAACTCTAAATTCAAATCTCTATAATTCAGTTAATAGTAGTCATAATGACCATTTCAGATATCATAAATGAAAAAGTCATTCCAGATATCCAGTTATCAATTCTTGACATCCAAAATGCATTTTCCATCCATCCATCTATCCATCCATCTTCTTCCGCTTATCCGGGGTCAGGTCGCGGGGGTAGCAGCCTAAGTAGGGAGGCCCAGACTTCCTTCCTCCAGGTCCTCATTCCAACCTTCCTTTACTAACCCTAACCCTAACCCTAACCCAGGAGGCATCCTAACCAGATGCCCGAGCCACCTCAACTGGCTCCTCTCGATGTGGAGAAGCAGCGGCTCTACTCCGAGTCCCTCCCGGATGACTGAGCTTCTCACCCTATCTCTAAGGGAGAGTCCAGCCACCCTGCGGAGAAAACTCATTTCAGCCGCTTGTATCCGAGATCTTGTTCTTTCGGTCATAACCCAAAGCTCATGACCATAGATGAGGGTGGGAACGTAGATCGATCGGTAAATTGAGAGCTTTGCCTTTTGACTCAGCTCTCTCTTCACCACGACAGACCGGTACAGCGCCCGCTTCACTGCGGACGCTGCACCTATCCGCCTATCGATCTCACGCTCCAGTTTTCCCTCATTCGTGAACAAGATCCCGAGATACTTAAACTCCTCCACTTGGGGCAGGACCTCCTCCCCGACCCGGAGAGGGCATGCTACCCTTTTCCGGCTCAAGACCATGGCCTCGGATTTGGAGGAACTGATCCTCATCCCGGCCGCATCACACTCGGCTGCAAACCGCTCCAGTGAAAGTTGTAAATCACGAACTGATGAAGCCAGTAGGACCACATCATCTGCAAAAAACAGAGAAGCGATTCTAAGGTCACCAAAACGGATCCTCTCAACACCTTGGCTGCGCCTAGAAATTCTGTCCATAAAAGTTATGAACAGAATCGGTGACAAAGGGCAACCTTGGCGGAGTCCAACTCTCACCGGAAACGAGCCTGACTTACTGCCGGCAATGCGGACCAAGCTCTGACACCGGTCGTACAGGGACCTAACAGCCCTTATCAAAGGGCCTGGTACCCCATACTCCCGGAGTACCCCCCACAGAACCCCCCGAGGGACGCGGTCGAATGCCTTCTCCAAGTCCACAAAACACATGTAAACTGGTTGGGCAAACTCCCACGCACCCTCCAGGACCCTGCTGAGGGTGTAGAGCTGGTCCAGTGTTCCACGACCAGGACGAAAACCACACTGCTCCTCCTGAATCCGAGGTTCGACTATCCGACGGACCCTCCTCTCCAGAACCCCTGAATAGACCTTACCAGGGAGGCTTAAGAGTGTGATCCCCCTATAGTTGGAACACACCCTACGGTCCCCCTTTTTAAATAGGGGAACCACCACCCCAGTCTGCCAATCCAAGGGAACTGCCCCCGATGTCCACGCGATATTGCAGAGTCGCGTAAGCCAACACAACCCTACAACATCCAGAGCCCTAAGGAACTCCGGGCGAATCTCATCCACCCCCGGAGCCTTGCCACCGCGGAGCTTTTTAACCACCTCGGCGACCTCAGCACCAGAGATCAGAGAACCCGACCCAAAGTGGGGCGGCCGTGGTGTAGTGGTAATGGCAGTCGTCTCCCGATCGGAAAGTTGGCGGTTCGACTCCCGGGACCCGCACCATGTGTCGTTGTGTCCTTGGGC
The DNA here is from genome assembly GCA_038048925.1 of Garcialebias charrua. Lineage (NCBI taxonomy): Eukaryota > Metazoa > Chordata > Actinopteri > Cyprinodontiformes > Rivulidae > Garcialebias > Garcialebias charrua. The sequence goes on along the minus strand of JBBPBX010021126.1, from coordinate 6,450 downwards.
AAGACACTTAACCCTGAGTTGCTCCCGGTAGGACTGGAAAGCACCTTGCATGGTAGTCTGCCGCCACCGGTTTATGAATGTGTGTAGCATTCAATATATGTGTAGCACTTTGAGATTTTCAGTAATGAAAAGTGCGTTATAAATTGAATTAATTATTATTATTATTAAAGTCCCCAGGCTCTGCTTCCTCAGTGGAAGACGTGCCAGTAGGATTGAGGAGGTCTTCGAAGTATTCCGCCCACCGACTCACAACATCCCGAGTTGAGGTCAGCAGCACGCCACCTCCACCATAAATGGTGTTGGTCTCGTACCTCTTTCCCCCCCTGAGACGCCGGATGGTGGACCAGAATCGCCTCGAAGCCGTACGGAAGTCATTCTCCATGGCCTCTCCGAACTCCTCCCACGCCCGAGTTTTTGCCTCAGCAACCACCCGAGCCGCATGCCGCTTGGACTGCCGGTACCTATCAGCTGCTTCCGGGGTCCCACAAGCCAAAAAGGCCCAATAGGACTCCTTCTTCAGCCTGACAGCATCCCTCACTGCCGGTGTCCACCACCGGGTTCGAGGGTTGCCACCACGACAGGCACCAACAACCTTGCGGCCACAGCTCCGATAAGCTGCCTCGACAATAGAGGCGCGGAACACGGCCCACTCGGACTCCATGTCCCCCGCCTCCCTCGGAACGTGTTCAAAGCTCTCCCGGAGGTGGGAGTTAAAGCTCCGTCTTACGGGAGACTCTGCCAGACGTTCCCAGCAGACCCTCACGATACGTTTGGGTCTGCCAGGTCTGACCGGCATCCTCCCCCACCATCGGAGCAAACTCACCACCAGGTAGTGGTCAGTAGACAGCTCCGCCCCTCTCCTCACCCGAGTGTCCAAGACATGCGGCCGCAGATCAGATGAGACGACAACAAAGTCGATCATCGAACTGCGACCTAGGGTGTCCTGGTGCCAAGAGCACATATGGACACCCTTATGCTTAAACATGGTGTTCGTTATGGACAATCCATGACGAGCACAGAAGTCCAATAACAGAACACCACTCTGGTTCAGATCAGGGGGGCCGTTCCTCCCAACCACACCCCTCCAGGTCTCACTGTCATTGCCCACGTGAGCGTTGAAGTCCCCCAGTAGAACAAGGGAGTCCCCAGGAGGCGCACTCTCCAATACCCCCTCCAAGGACTCCAAAAAGGGTGGGTAATCTGAGCTGCCGTTCGGCGCATAGGCACAAACAACAGTCAGAGCCCGTCCCCCCACACGTAGGCGAAGGGAGGCTACCCTCTCGTTCACCGGGGTGAACCCCAACGTACAGGCACCAAGATGGGGGGCAACAAGTATGCCCACTCCTGCTCGGCGCCTCTCACCAGGGGCAACTCCAGAGTGGAAGAGTGTCCAACCCCTCTCAAGGAAACTGGTTCCAGAGCCAGAGCCATGCGTTGAGGTGAGTCCGACTATTTCTAGCCGGAACCTCTCAACCTCACACACTAGCTCAGGCTCCTTCCCCACCAGAGAGGTGACATTCCATGTCCCAATGGCCAGCTTCTGTAGCCGAGGATCAGACCGCCAGGGTCCCCGCCCTCGGCCGCCACCCATCTCACATTGCACCCGACCCCTTTGGCCCCTCCCACAGGTGGTGAGCCCATGGGAAGAAAAAAATGCATTTTTACTTGTATAAATCTAGTTAAAGATATCAACTACTGATTATTTGACTAGTTAATGTGGAATTTCAGATATCTGAAATGTTAATAATGCCTATACAAATTACACTTATAGATACTTACAAATATATTTTGACTATCGTTCAGCAGAATAATAGGGCTCCGTTTTAACATATAATAGGCAAGCTGACTAGCCGCATTTCTATTATAGATAGCACTAATACATTCTACCTAGTCACAATTAAAATATTCCTAGTCAGAATTGTAATACAGCTATCACCAATTACATTTATGCCAGTATGAATTAACATTTCAGTGATCTGTAATCAAATTAGTACTAGTAAAAACTAAGTTTCAGATATCTAAAAATCATTACATATTTTAAGTGGCCGATTTAACATATATTAGCTTAACTGGATATGTATTTCAGACATCTTAAATTGAATTCTTCCTATCTGAAATGTTCATTTCAGATAGGAAGAATCGCATTCTTACTAGTATAAATAATTTCAGTGGGCTTTTACTTCCAGATATCTAAAACAACATTTCTCCTCTCTAAAATAATAATTTCAGATAGGAAGAATGGAGTTCTTACTAGTACAAATGACGTCATTGGGATGTTACTTCCAGATATCTAAAACAACATTTCTCCTATCTAAAATTAACATTTCAGATAGGAAGAATGTAATTCTTACTAGTACAAATGACATCACTTTTCACATTCATGTGTATTGGGCTTTTACTTCCAGATATCTAAAACAACATTTCTCCTCTCTAAAATGATCATCACAGATAGGAAGAATGTAATTCTTACTAGTAAAAATGACGTCATTGGGATGTTACTTCCAGATATCTAAAACAACATTTCTCCTCTCTAAAATGATCATCACAGATAGGAAGAATGTATTTCTTACTAGTAAAAATGACGTCATTGGGATGTTACTTCCAGATATCTAAAATAACATTTATCCTATCTAAAATTAACATTCTGGATTTCTAAAAATTAACTTCAGATCTCTATAATCCAATTGTTACTGGTTATACAATTTATTTCAGATGTCAAAAATGAAGAAAACATTTCAGAGATCAACAATATAAATTTTAACATCAAAAATGTATTTTTACTAGTAAAAATGTCTTTACAGATATCTACATCTGCATTTTTACTAGGAATAATTTAGCTGTGGATATTCATAATGGTCATTCTTCCCATCTATAAATCTGTTTCTACGAATATTAAATTAGATACGTTTGGACACGTAGGTCCCACTTGGACTCACGTAAGAGTGGGACGTCAGCGTGAGCACCTCTGGCTATGACAGGAAGTTGTACTTCCCGCTTTCTAACACTATCGGCGCAATTGGACATTGTAAAATGGGAACAGACATGGAAAGATCTTTGGCTTTTGACAGATTTTTCGGGATGATTTCTCAAGCAAGACAGGAACTTAATAATCCAGAGGAAATACTGTCTGCTACAAGGCGACTTTTCCGACGTCGCCCCGCCAGACAAGGTAAGCTAGCAAAATTGTGTTAAGTCGGTAGCAAAGAAGTTGTGTGAAAGTTAACATGATTATATTTATCCCCGAAAAAGTTACTAACGGATTTGTTAGTGATAATAAAAGACTATGCCAAAGGCCATTTTAACTAGTTAATGAATTGAGTAGTAAAGTTTATTTAATTTGTTAATATTTGGGTAAGTTCGTTGCTAATTTCATTGGTAGAACCTCCAGGCGCTGTGGCGCTAAGCCTGATGATATTTTACATTGTAAAACGATTACAATCTTTTGTCTGTTAAATCACATGCATTTCTTAATTCACAGGATGATTAAATTTTTTTTATTTTAGTAGGCCTAAATCTCATGAAGTGTGTGACCAATAAACGTAAGAGTTACACTAAAGTTGCAAATGTAAACCAATTAGGCTTACTTCCCCCGCAGGTTCCACCATATGTAGGAATGGCCAAAAGAGCAAACTTCACATGGCATCCAAACATTAAAAGCAATTTGATAGCCATTGTTGGAAGATGTCAACAGACATCCCTACTTTACAATTCAAAGCCCGGTACAGGTGTCGAACTCCGACCCTCGAGGGCCACTGTCCTGCATGTTTTCTCGTTTTCCTGCTCAAACACACCTGATTTGCATGAATGGATGATTAACAGGCTTCTTCACAATTTAAGTAGTTAATTGAAGCACTGAATCAGGTGTGTTGAAGCAAAGAAACACGGAAAACATGCAGGAAAGCGGTCCTCGAGGACCTGAGTTTGACACAGCCTAAAGGCTCTATTACTAATATGCTGGTAGGCAACACTGCCAGATGTTTTTGGTCTAGGTCCAGACCAGTCTTGGTGGCAGTAGAAATACCTATTTAATGTTAGATTAATGTTAGATTTTTTTTATTCATTTGATATGTCTTAGACTGCAAAAGGGTTAAAGAAACAAAAATTAAGTTGCTATATTCTGTATTTTGTGTTTTCACTGTTACTTATTAGAATATATAGTTCCATAGATTGTTGTTCTTGTAGTTATTACTGCTTCTTAGTTGCTTTTGTTTGGAAAAAAAATGTTTATATACGAAATATCTTTGATAGGATCCATTGGAAGACGGGCAAACCCTTTGTGGCAGGCAAGACTCTTTCTTCTTCCTGGTCCAAATTTTGATGTTCTTCCCTCTGCAACGGATCTTCAACACCTTGTCAAAAATGGATTAGGTAAAGTTTAGATCAAAATCTGTGAAATATAGAAATTATGCATACATTAATTTTTGCTGTTAAGCCTCATTGTACCATTTTGTTTATCAATTGATTTGCTTTAGCCATATGAGGCTAATTATTTATGTGTTCACACATTAAAGCAAATGTCTTTTAGAAAGGAAGTATTTAGGCCAAGGCATTGTAATATCAAAGCCTACATTATGAAGACACGATTCTTAAAATAATAAGCAACCTTTAACACTAGGAATACCAGAATATTCAGATGAGTACTACACTTACCAGAGACTGTAAAATGACAGATTGAGGGATTTGCATTCAATTAGGTTTGTGTGACCCCCTGGGGCTGAAGTCTTTTGTGTGCTCAAAACATCCCCCCAGTAGCCAAAACAAAACATCTCCCCATATTCCAACAACAACATTCCTTCTGCAGGTTCAAAGTGCAGCTTTTTACAACACAGACCAAACTTTTGGAGATGTTGATGACTCTTTGCAAATGTCAACGCTAGAAACTTCAGTTTATTTTATAGATATACGTTTTATACTTTTTATACTACTATGCAAAAACTCAGGACAGTATTACACTTTTATTATTTCATTTTATGCTTATGTTCATTGGGTGTTTGGTGTTTTAGGGGTGTTTGGTGTTTCAGTGTTGGTGTAAATTTTCATACTTTTATACTACAGGTAGTCCCCGATTTACGAGCGAGATCCGTTACAACGAGGCGCTCGTAAACCGGAAATCTCGTAATTTGGAACGGTTGCCATGTCTCTCGTAAGTCCGAAATTTCGCTCGTAAATTGGAACGGTTTCGCTAGCGCGACTACAAACACTCTATTTTCATCAAAAAACTGCTTATGAGTGCATAAAAATGATCGGAAACGTGTGTCCATATGTTTATCTAACTAACTGTGGTGAAAAAACACATGAAAACTCAGTATTTTTTGCGTTTTTTCCAAAAATTCGCCAGCTCGTAAGTCTGGAACCTCGTAGATCAGAGCGCTCGTAATTCGGGGACTACCTGTATTATGAAAAAACTCAGGACAGTGTTACACTTTTTTACTATTTTATGCTTATGTTTATTAAATGTTTTAGTGTTTAGTGTTTAGATGGTTACTGTTGCACCGAGGGACTGAGAGAAACGCAATTTCGGTCCTGTGTATGTCCTGTACATATTGCAGTTCTGACAATAAAGTTGACTTTGACTGCCTCTAAGCGAGCAGGTCCCCGGTTCAAATCCTGGTCCGGGGGCCTTTCTGGGTGGAGTTTGCATGTTCTCTCCGTGCATGCGTGGGTTTTCTCCGGGTGCTCCGGTTTCCTCCCACAGTCCAAAAACATGCATGTTAGGCTGATTGTTAACTCTAAATTGACCCTAGGTGTGAGTGAGACAGGTCCCTCTTGTAAATGAGTCCCCGTGGCTCAACGAGTCCAGCCTGTATAAATAAAGGTTGAATGAATGAATGAACAAACTGATATGGAGAGAACACAAATTCTGTAAGAATAAAAATACTAAATATCACCTATTCCACGGTCAAGGCGGGATTGCATTGGTCACTTTTATCTGAAGGCGGCGGGATTGTACAGGTGGTCCCCGACTTACGAGGACATCGACTTACAGGCCTTCGGCCTGGAAACCCTGCTATGGACCGTATCGGTTCATAAGTTTCTCCGCGGAGACACATGCGCTTTATGTGAACGGCGGTTTTGTCAGGAAGGCATCTTTGTCCTTCCTGGACGAAGGACAAATGGTAAATGGAGCTTATTTATATAGCGCTTTCCAGCCCCCTATGAGGGGCCCCAAAGCGCTTTACAATACCAACCATCCAACCATTCATACACACATTCATACACCGGTAGCGGCAGACTGCCATGCAAGGCGCCATCCAGTCCTACCGGGAGAAACTCGGGGTTAAGTGTCTTGCCCAGGGACACAACGACACATGGTGTGGGGAAACGGGATTCGAACCTCCAACCTTCCGATCGGTGGACGAGTGCCATTACCACTATGCCACGGCTGCCTATCTGCCTATCTGCAAGCTACATGCTGAGTGAAATAAAATTGAATAAAGATTTTTCACTCCA
>JBBPBX010021125.1:7942-24943 GCA_038048925.1 Garcialebias charrua | reverse complement strand
TTTAATCCAGTGTAAACTGGCATTTAAAACAGCCCCAACTTTATATTTTTCAGACTTAGCTAAAATATCATACACTATTAATCAATTAGAAGGGAATGCTTTACTTGGGGCTCAGTCCTATATGGACTCTCGTTCCCTCGAGTCTTTGACTTTTCTCATAGTCCTGGATGAATTTCAGCTTGTGTTTGACCATCTTCTCCAGCAGGCAGACGCAGTAACCGTGTTTCCATCAAGGTTTCTTGATGCGCATTTTGAAGTATCGCAACAGAAAAGGTGAATGGAAACGGCACAATTCTAATTAACTTCCTGTAATTCGCAAAGAAGTTGATACGCTCGCTTGAGGTGTTTTTTGGGGTTTTTCGAAACAGAGCTGATGCGCAAAACAGATCTCCTGTTCGATCACCAAAATGCCACCAAAGTCTGCTAAAGGAGTAAACTCGATCGAAGCTCAATTGCAGCCTGCTCCTCGTGGCGGAACCTCGAGCTATCCTGGGTCACCTCCTCCATCTGATGCAGCAGCTGCCGCTGCAGTTTGTGACGTCGGCAGCCTCAAACAGGAGCTGTTGGTGGCTCTCCGAGAGGACTTTACTGCTATAATTAAAGCAGAATTCCATGCCGTTCTGGGTGAAAGCCTCTCGTCGATCAATTCCGAGCTGTTAGCCCTCAAAAAGGAGCTATCATCGGGGCTAGCTACAATGCAGGAGAACCTCACGGGGCTAAAGCTAACGGTAGCAGAGGTGGAAAAGTCTGTCTCCACCTGCACAGATGACATCGTTAGCCTCCAGAAAAAAGTCGAGACCCTCACGAAGACAGTGGCACAGCTGGAGGATAAATGTGACAATTTGGAATCCCGGTCCCGACGTCAGAACATCCAGATTATCAGTGTCCCAGAGGATGACCCTTCTTCGGCTACAACAGCTGCAGTCTCTCGGAGGCTAAAGGAGGCGTTCGGCTTCGAGGAGGAGCCACTGCTGGATCACGCTCACCGCATCCCAGTACCCAAACCGAAGGCAGGCGAGCGGCCCCGTCCAATTGTAGCTAAGCTACATTACCACACGGACTGTGTGAAAATCCTGGCGAAGGTGAAGGAGCAGCAGCAGGTCAAAGTGAACGGTACAAATATCTTTGTGTTCCCCGACTACACTGCCAGAACGGCCCGGGCGCGAGCCGCCTTCACTGAGTGTCGCAACAAGCTCCGCGGCGTCCAGGGGGTTCGGTTCGGCTTGCTCCACCCGGCCCGGCTGAAGATCACACATGATGGAACTACACGGGTGTTCACATCCCCCGAGGAGGGAACGTTAGTATTATTAGTTATTATTATAATTCATGTTTAAAAATATAATCAGAGTGCTCTGTTCACATTCACGGATTTAATGGGTAGAAATGTAATTACTGTAGTGTGAATTTTCTTTCATACTCAGGGAACGTTAAAATTATTCGTTATTATTACTATTATTATCATTCGTGTTTAAAAACATAATTAGAGTGCTTTGTTTACATTCACGGATTTAATGTTTAGAAATATAATTAGCCAGCTTTTTTTTTTCTTTTTTTTTTCATAGTCAGGGAACGTTAGTATTATTAGTTATTATTATTATTCATGTTTAGAAATATAATTAGTGTGTTTTGTTTGCATCCACGGATTTAATGTTTATAATTATAATTACTGTGTATTGTTTGCGTTCACGGTTTTAATGTTTAGAATTATAATCAGTGTGTTTTATTTACATTTAGGGATTTAATGTTTTGGATTATATGGTGGGCTTTGGTTCGCATTTGGGGAATGTTATTATTATTAGTTATTATTATTATCAATCACTGTTTTTTTTTTGTTGTTTGTTTTTTAAAGAGTTCTTGCTCTTCCAGATTAGTGCCTATTACATATTTTAAATTTTCTTTTCATTTAGCTAGTTCTGTGGGAGTCACCTGGTACAGGTTGTGATGTGGTGCCATTTGACCGTAAGGACAAGTTTTCTAGTGACTCCTGTTGGAGTCTGCACAGTCCCTTCATCTGGGGAAGGGCCAAGTGCAAGTGTTTTTTTTTTTTTTTTTTTTTCTCCTGGGGTGGGGGCGGGGATTGGGAAGGATGGCAATATTTTACAACCCTTATTATGAACAACAGGTCACATGGCTGTTGATTTGAAAGCTTCCTCAACATCATCTGCTGTCAGATTCCTAAGCTGGAATGTTAAAGGTCTTAATAATCCGGTGAAACGGTCTAAAATATATTCTCATATGAAACGCCTGAATCCAGACGTAATATTCCTACAGGAAACACATTTGCAAAATTCAAATCAGGTCAGGCTTAAATATCCATGGATTGGGGAGATTTACCATTCGAGCTTCAACTCAAAAGCCAGAGGAGTTGCCATACTATTTAATAAGAATATTCATTTTACAGCATCAAAAATAATGAAGGATACAAATGGCAGATTTCTTATAATCGCGGGCTCTCTGTTCCATACCCCCGTTTTATTAGTGAACATTTATGCACCAAACTTTGATAACCCAGACTTTATAAACAATTTAGTAAGCACACTTCCATATCTTGACACTCATCTGTTAATTTTAGCTGGGGACCTGAATTGTGTTATGAACACATCATTAGATCGCTCTTCGTCTCGGCCCTGCACACAGTCTAATATGTCTAAATCTATTTTGGATTTTATGTCCCAAAATGGATATGTAGATCCATGGAGGGCACAGAATCCACTAACAAGGACCTATTCTTTTTACTCGCAGGTGCACCAATCCTATTCCCGTATAGATTATTTTTTTGTTGACAGCTCTTTAATGCAGAGAGTCACTTCTTCTGAATACTATCCGATTGTTATCTCAGACCATTCTCCTCTAAGCATTGATATAAACTTTATAAATAAACCCCGTTCTAGTCCTCGTTGGAGATTTAATAGTCTCCTGTTATCAGATGAGCCATTTAATAAATTCATCTTATCAGCAATTGACGATTTCCTAATGTTCAATAAGAGCGATACAATTTCTCCCTCACTATTATGGGAAACATTAAAAGCCTATATTCGTGGTCAGATTATTTCTTTTTCAGCTAATGTCAATAAAAATCTACGCACTAAGATATCAGAAATATCAACAAAAATTCAGAATATTGACAGGCAAAATGCCGTTAATCCGTCACACGATTTGCTGAAACAGCGACAGGATCTTCAAATGGAACTTGATCTTTTAACAACATCTGATGCGGAACATCTCTTGATCCGATCTCGAGCCACTTATTATGAGCATGGGGAAAAACCAAGTAGACTTTTGGCACATCAACTGAAACGAAAGGCTAGTGTAGCACTACTTAATGTAGTAAGGGACTAGATGGAATAATATTCAGAAGACTAAAGTTCATCTGCTGGAGCTGATGTCAGTAATCAATGAAAACACTACAAAGAATAACCGTTTTCAATACCGTGTATTTAAAAGAAAATTAAGTGAACAACACACAAAACATACATAGGATCCAAAATAAATACAAAAAATATATACACAGTACTGCAGTAGGTCTTCCTTATTAACGTGCACACAAAAGTCTTAAATTTCCCCGGTCAGAACAAAGTCTGACTGACAGACACACATGTGAAAAGTCCATTGGTTTGCTTTGTCCAGATATTTGAAGTGAAGATGTCCAAGCGCAGTTTATTTCCAATTGGTGACTAATAGATTGTGTGTCTGTATGATGAGATGGAGGGGAAAATACTACAGACCATCAGCCTCCTACCAGACCAGTATGGAGTGAAATTCAGGTTCTCCTGGACCCAGCCAGTTGTCAGAAGCTCGCCATCTTTAAACCCAAAAAGGGGCCACCTGGCCTGTATTGAAATAAACAGGACCAGTAAATTACCAGCCTGCTAGTTAACTAGACTTCTTACAGAAATAAATGCATTATCATCCACAATCAAATCTTTACAATAAAATAAAGGTTTCAGCATTTATCTCATCTTAAATACATATTTTGAATTCAAGGAGTTAGCTCATGTTACAGTTGATGAGCAAAGTTAGCATTGGCCTCCACCATAAACATGCTAAACAATTAAAAACCATTGTATTCACTACTCACCAATTCCATATACAATTCAGTGCATGACAACTTGATGGCTCCAAGTTCACTGGGTGTTCAGATCTACATGATTTGTATATTGTGAGTTTAAACATGAATATTAAACAAAGAGATAAACAGATTGTTTGAAAGCACAAACCTGTAGCTCCCTTGTCTCCAGCTCTCCCCTTCACACCTGACTGGGAAAGCTGGAGCAGGCCTGAAAAACCACCTCAGGTGTGGCTGATTGGCTGAATGCACTGTGTGACTGACTGTCACTCTAACCAATGGAGCAGCGGAGGCGGGATTAACAGCAATTTCACCAGGGGCAGTTTTACCCTGGGTTACACCCTCCCCCCCTTAGATCATGCACGTCCCGTGACATGCAACTGTAGTGGACCTACCCAGGGTCAAATTAAGGTTTTTGAACTGTCCAGTGATGACCTTTACTGACCTCTCAGTAAAGCAAGACATTTACTACAAAATTATTCATTTAGCTATAATCTGATAACATAGTCACCAATAAGAGACTATTTCTATCTTTGATTTTAGGCTGATGTGATCAAAAGAATAACTTTTGTCATTTTCATGATGTGTGCTTTTAAGCTGTGTTATTCTGTGAGAGTTAAACTGTGTTTCACTGCTGTGTCAAAGGTGCAATCTCGGGTCACAGAGACTTCTTTTAATTTTGTTAATTCAAATGTTATCAAATGAATAATTTTATTTGTAAGAGCATCAGTACATTTTAATGTCAGATAAATCAAATACTCTGCTTAATTCAAAATGTTGTACATGGAGGATTTCTCCTCTCCTCTCGAACTTGCATGTGAAGATAAAAGGAACACTTTATCTCATTCATTTTAGCTTGAGCTCAGGACAATCTAGACACCCAAAGACTTTTGTTTTTGTCCTATTTAATAATCAAGCTATTATCATTAATAGGTCCCATATGTTATGCTCTGATGACGTTTGTTTATTCATACAACAGTGTTGGTAATGAGTTAAGAAAGTTCTAAATCTGCTGTATCATGAGACTGGCATCTTAAACTAACTTTCTTATCCTTTCTGACATTTTTAATCTAACTTATGCCTCCTCTCAGTGGCTCCTGGCTTAACAGACTGAATCAGAAAGAGCTACGTCTTTCTAGGTCAAGTTAGCCTTAAAAGAGCTCTGACTTCCTGTTTTCCGGAAGTCTGCTGGAGTAAGCCTCAAACTATGGTCTTCTCCAAAGAACTGATGATCGTCTAGTCACACGCTAAGGACACGTCATTCAGTTAAAAGATTTATAACATGCCTGTTATAAATCTATTTCAAGCCGTGAAAAGCTCTCTTTTATTGACATTCCTTTAAGGAACGTCTTATCTTGGAAACACCACCAGGAGCTGCCGTTACTTTCGGTTCGAGTCAAGGCGCACGTCTGGAGACGCTGAGAATGGTAAACGAACTGACCAAACTGGACCGAGGGAGACTGACCATCTTCACGAGGTAACAAGTCGTCAAATGCTTTGCCAAGGGTACCAACGTGTAGCTTTAATCGGCCGGAGAACTGCCATGCTTCTGGTTAAACACATCAAGATAACTCCCTGACTCTTAACTTTTCTTCCTCCATTTCTCCTCCTAAATCTTTTCCCCTCTATCTAAGCTGGAAACTATTTTAAGTTTAAAGAGCCCACAGTCTAAATATGTTAACATCCAATATTTATGTCTGTTGTGTTGAATTTAAGTTTGCTGACGTTTAATTTGAAAGAAAGTGAAATCATGTCAATCAAGTGTAATGGTGTTAATTTAGTTGATTTATTTTAAATAAATGATAGTGTCTCTTTGACATATCAAACTAAGTTAACGTCTTTGTCACTTAATGGCTTTGTGTATTTATCCATCATAAAGATCACAGAAATATTGGGTAAACTGAAAAAGAACAGAATCCGTGAATTTACTATTCAATCTGAATAAGTAGATTAATTAAGGATAAAGAGGTCAGTATTAATATTGACCTCCTCATAATTCTTACAGTTTGATGTTTTGTGATTTTTGTTTGTGAAGAATGCTAAACTTAGTGTGATGACACGTTAACTTTTGAGTTGTCTAAACTTTCAAAAGTTTTAGGTAACAATCTCTTCTTGTTCTTACAATCCGTACACTTAAAAAACTCATTAGACATCAAAACAAGCGCTTTTGACTTTAGTTACCAGTCTCTTTGTACTATGGGAATTGGAATCGTAACCCATTGTTAGAAAGAAATTCTCTCTTCATCTCACTTACTTAAAAAGAATCACACTCAACGGCAGGAGAAGATTTTTAACTAGTTTTTACTTGCAAGGTCAGATTTTCAGGACAGGTTACACAGATATACAGGAATTACACATGAAGACTACGGTAACCATAAGCATCTGCAATGAGCTGTGTGTGCAGCTTGTTTTTATACTCTTATCAGTTCAGCCGAGCGCTCAGACTCAGAGGAGTTCTTGGAGCAACCGTTGCACGCTGCAGCCTCACCCAGCTCCTCATCCAGCTCTCTATGCTAACCCAAACATATGATTCATGGGCAGAGATAACATTCTTAGCCATAGTGGTTAAAAAATCCATAAACTTTAACTCAAAATTTCACATCTAATTACCCCCAGAGTGCAAAGGGTGCACATCCAAACTCTTATTGACCTCCGTTGTAGCTGATAAACTTTTATTTTAACACAGAGATCGTCAGAGACTTAATTTGTGGTTTGTTTTTCTGGCTGTCTTCATGAATAGTGCTGACACAGGTTTGGTGACCCTAATGAGTCATTTGGGGAAGCTTTAACATTTATCCATCTGTACATTTTCTTTTACCTGCTTCTTCCTTTTCGGGTCACTGGTACCCATATACAGCAGTCACTGTGCAAGAGACTGGGGACACACTGGACATGTCGCCAGTCCATCACAGGGACACATAGAGACAAACAAGACAAACATTCACTCTCTCACTCACACCTAGGGACAATTTAGAGTTACCAATCAGCCTAACATGCATGTTTTTAGTCTGTGGGAGGAAACTGGAATACTCGGAGACAATCCACACATGCACAGAGAGAACATGCAAACTCGACCCAGAAAGGGCCCCGGCCAGGATACCAACTGTGCCGCCCGCTTTAAACATGTAGTTTTAGCCAAATTATCTTTATGCTTCTTATAAAGTTTATACATAAAGAAGTAACTACTAAATTATTACTTAGTAAAAAAAAAAAGAAAAAAAAGTTTATGGATGTTGGAATTTAGGGCAATAGCCATACTGGCACCCTTCAAATCGCCTTCAGAAACTGTGTAAGGTTGTAATAACTGTTAAATAATTATATTTCAGTGAAGGATGACCCCTGGACATGTCACTTACATGTTCCATCCATCCATCCATCTTCTTCCGCTTATCCGGGGTCGGGTCGCGGGGGTAGCAGCCTAAGTAGGGAGGCCCAGACTTCCCTCTCCCCAGCCACTTGGAGCAGCTCCTCCGGGGGAATCCCAAGGCGTTCCCAGGCCAGCCGAGAAACATAGTCCCTCCAGCGCGTCCTGGGTCTTCCTCTGGGTCTCCTCCCGGTGGGACATGCCCGGAACACCTCACCAGGGAGGCGTCCAGGAGGCATCCTAACCAGATGCCCGAGCCACCTCAACTGGCTCCTCTCGATGTGGAGAAGCAGCGGCTCTACTCCGAGTCCCTCCCGGATGACTGAGCTTCTCACCCTATCTCTAAGGGAGAGTCCAGCCACCCTGCGGAGAAAACTCATTTCAGCCGCTTGTATCCGAGATCTTGTTCTTTCGGTCACAACCCAAAGCTCATGACCATAGATGAGGGTGGGAACGTAGATCGATCGGTAAATTGAGAGCTTTGCCTTTTGACTCAGCTCTCTCTTCACCACGACAGACCGGTACAGCGCCCGCTTCACTGCGGACGCTGCACCTATCCGCCTATCGATCTCACGCTCCAGTTTTCCCTCATTCGTGAACAAGATCCCGAGATACTTAAACTCCTCCACTTGGGGCAGGACCTCCTCCCCGACCCGGAGAGGGCATGCTACCCTTTTCCGGCTCAAGACCATGGCCTCGGATTTGGAGGAACTGATCCTCATCCCGGCCGCATCACACTCGGCTGCAAACCGCTCCAGTGAAAGTTGTAAATCACGAACTGATGAAGCCAGTAGGACCACATCATCTGCAAAAAACAGAGAAGCGATTCTAAGGTCACCAAAACGGATCCTCTCAACACCTTGGCTGCGCCTAGAAATTCTGTCCATAAAAGTTATGAACAGAATCGGTGACAAAGGGCAACCTTGGCGGAGTCCAACTCTCACCGGAAACGAGCCTGACTTACTGCCGGCAATGCGGACCAAGCTCTGACACCGGTCGTACAGGGACCTAACAGCCCTTATCAATGGGCCTGGTACCCCATACTCCCGGAGTACCCCCCACAGAACCCCCCGAGGGACGCGGTCGAATGCCTTCTCCAAGTCCACAAAGCACATGTAAACTGGTTGGGCAAACTCCCACGCACCCTCCAGGACCCTGCTGAGGGTGTAGAGCTGGTCCAGTGTTCCACGACCAGGACGAAAACCACACTGCTCCTCCTGAATCCGAGGTTCGACTATCCGACGGACCCTCCTCTCCAGAACCCCTGAATAGACCTTACCAGGGAGGCTTAAGAGTGTGATCCCCCTATAGTTGGAACACACCCTACGGTCCCCCTTTTTGAATAGGGGAACCACCACCCCAGTCTGCCAATCCAAGGGAACTGCCCCCGATGTCCACGCGATATTGCAGAGTCGCGTAAGCCAACACAACCCTACAACATCCAGAGCCCTAAGGAACTCCGGGCGAATCTCATCCACCCCCGGAGCCTTGCCACCGCGGAGCTTTTTAACCACCTCGGCGACCTCAGCACCAGAGATCGGAGAACCCGACCCAAAGTCCCCAGGCTCTGCTTCCTCAGTGGAAGACGTGCCAGTAGGATTGAGGAGGTCTTCGAAGTATTCCGCCCACCGACTCACAACATCCCGAGTTGAGGTCAGCAGCACGCCACCTCCACCATAAATGGTGTTGGTCTCGTACCTCTTTCCCCCCCTGAGACGCCGGATGGTGGACCAGAATCGCCTCGAAGCCGTACGGAAGTCATTCTCCATGGCCTCTCCGAACTCCTCCCACGCCCGAGTTTTTGCCTCAGCAACCACCCGAGCCGCATGCCGCTTGGACTGCCGGTACCTATCAGCTGCTTCCGGGGTCCCACAAGCCAAAAAGGCCCAATAGGACTCCTTCTTCAGCCTGACAGCATCCCTCACTGCCGGTGTCCACCACCGGGTTCGAGGGTTGCCACCACGACAGGCACCAACAACCTTGCGGCCACAGCTCCGATAAGCTGCCTCGACAATAGAGGCGCGGAACACGGCCCACTCGGACTCCATGTCCCCCGCCTCCCTCGGAACGTGTTCAAAGCTCTCCCGGAGGTGGGAGTTAAAGCTCCGTCTTACGGGAGACTCTGCCAGACGTTCCCAGCAGACCCTCACAATACGTTTGGGTCTGCCAGGTCTGACCGGCATCCTCCCCCACCATCGGAGCCAACTCACCACCAGGTAGTGGTCAGTTGACAGCTCCGCCCCTCTCTTCACCCGAGTGTCCAAGACATGCGGCCGCAGATCAGATGAGACGACAACAAAGTCGATCATCGAACTGCGACCTAGGGTGTCCTGGTGCCAAGAGCACATATGGACACCCTTATGCTTAAACATGGTGTTCGTTATGGACAATCCATGACGAGCACAGAAGTCCAATAACAGAACACCACTCTGGTTCAGATCAGGGGGGCCGTTCCTCCCAACCACACCCCTCCAGGTCTCACTGTCATTGCCCACGTGAGCGTTGAAGTCCCCCAGTAGAACAAGGGAGTCCCCAGGAGGCGCACTCTCCAATACCCCCTCCAAGGACTCCAAAAAGGGTGGGTAGTCTGAGCTGCCGTTTGGTGCATAGGCACAAACAACAGTCAGAGCCCGTCCCCCCACACGTAGGCGAAGGGAGGCTACCCTCTCGTTCACCGGGGTGAACCCCAACGTACAGGCACCAAGATGGGGGGCAACCAGTATGCCCACTCCTGCTCGGCGCCTCTCACCAGGGGCAACTCCAGAGTGGAAGAGTGTCCAACCCCTCTCAAGGAAACTGGTTCCAGAGCCAGAGCCATGCGTTGAGGTGAGTCCGACTATTTCTAGTCGGAACCTCTCAACCTCACACACTAGCTCAGGCTCCTTCCCCACCAGAGAGGTGACATTCCATGTCCCAATGGCCAGCTTCTGTAGCCGAGGATCAGACCGCCAGGGTCCCCGCCCTCGGCCACCACCCATCTCACATTGCACCCGACCCCTTTGGCCCCTCCCACAGGTGGTGAGCCCATGGGAAGGGGGACCCACGTCTCCTCTTCGGGCTGTGCCCGGCCGGGCTCCATGGGTAAAAGCCCGGCCACCAGGCGCTCGCCAGCGTGCCCCACCTCCGGGCCTGGCTCCAGAGTGGGGCCCCGGTGACCCGCGTCCGGGCGAGGGAAAACTTAGTCCATTAATTGTACTCATCATAGGGGTTTTTGGGCTGCACTTTGCACTTACATGTTGTGTGAGTTAAATATGAGGACAGTGGATATAGTGTGTGTGGGGAGGTGTGTGTATGTGTGTGTGATGGTGGTTCACACCCATACAGTGAACTTTGGCTATGACTGCCTCAGAGGAGTTGACAGGGGAGAGGGCGGCAAACTGGTTAGTCTATGATGTAAGTGTGCTGCTTGTGGGGCTGTTTTTTGTGGCTCCTTGGACTGATGAAGTCCTTTGGATGAAAGACGAAACATCGCAACAAAAAAAGAAACTGTCCAGATGGCCTGACCAAACTTTGTTGTATTTTTTAACTGGATTATTGAGCATGAACTCTGAAGACAGTGAATACACTCAACAACCCCAAGTATAATTCTCAAACACTATTCAGAGTTTTGACAGGTGCATCTGTGTTTGTACTGTGTACTGTGTTTTCAGCTGTTTTGATGAAAAGTAGTTTATATTTGCTTGCGAAGCCACAAAATCCCTAGGCTGGTTGCGTTCATCCCACATTAGCATTTTTAAGACATCATCACCTGCCTTTTGCCTTTCACTTATGTTTGCTTTTTTCCTACTCTAGCTGCTTAATTACACAGACTAATTGCCAAAAAAAGCTATGCTTTTGATTTTATTTTTTCATTCCTTGGTTGGGTTTTGAAATAGTAAAACAAATCTGAAAATGACTAAAAGTTGGCCAATTTGCAAAACATGTTCAGTTTTTGTCAAACTTAAACTTTTTATTAAATTTAGAGGTACGCACCCCCCCCCCCACCACACACACACACACACACACAAAAGCACACATCAATACTATACCATACCAGCTTTATTTGTAGATAACTTTAAACACCCAAAGGACCCAAGTGCTGTACACATAATAAAACAATCAAGCAGTCAGATAATATAAAATGATTAAAACAATTAAAAGTCAACATTTCAGATGCATGGTGTCAAAGGCGAGGGAGAAGATATGGATTTTAAGAAGGGATTTAAAAACAGACCGGGAAGAGAGCTGATCTGATGTTCAAGGGAAGGTTGTTCCACAGTTTAGGAGCTGCCACAGCAAAAGCACGGTCTCCTCTGAGCTCCTACACTTTGTCTTCTGCAAACTCAGGAGAAGCTGATCACATGACCTGAGCGATTGAGAGGGTGTGTATGGATGTAGCAACTTGGACAGATAGGGCAGAGCAAGCCCAGTAAGAGCTTTAAAAGTAAATCAAATAATTAAAAAATTGTATCCTAAAATGTATGGGCAGCAGTGCAGGGAGGCTAAAACGGGAAATGTGGTGAAATGTGCCAGTTAAAAGCCATGCCGCAACATTCTGTACCATCTGAAGCTGAGAGATACACGAATCACTGATTTCTTTATATAGTGTATTACAGTAGTCCAGCCGGGTGATCACAAAGGTGTGGATCACAGTTTCGAAATGCTGCCAAGAAAGAATCAGCTTTACTTTAGGGCCAGTTTACACGGCGCGTATTTTGAGTGTAACCGCTACTTTCTCTTTGCGACTTTGCTTATCGCCTACACGACGCTGCTGGCCCCCCTCTTTGACTCCGATACTTTTCTGACCCTGCTCTCAAGGTGGAAGTTTTTCGCTGACCCCCCGCTGATAATGTAAACATCTCCCGTGGAGCTTTTGTGTCAACCACATGCGCGCAGCCCGCATGCGCGGACAGTCTGACATTTCACGTGTCACGCTGCAAAATATAACAGTTTAACAATAATAAACAGTATTTATGTTGGCGTGGGAGATGTAAATTTATCTGAACTACAGTATCTATCTGGACTCGTTACATTTTTTAAACAGTGCGTAACGTGCTGTGAAAATGAAGACACCAGGTTTATTTTTTATTTATTTATTTATTCAGCACCACAAAGTTTACAACACAAACACTGAGAATTAAACTGAACACACTATTAAAACACGTGAACCGAACTGTAACTACGTTAATGAACTGGACTCTTGCTGTGTGTTCATCTGGACCCATCAGAACCTCAGAACCATCAGCCTGTTGGAACGACAGCTTCTCCACCTGGCAGAAATAAATAAATAAATAAAAACTCAGTTGTTGTGTGATCAAAGTAAACACAAGCAAACATTATATTAAGAATGTTGATTTACCTGCTGTAAGTCAGCTGTTTATCACGGAGGAAAGTCCGGTTCAGGGGCCTCATGTACAAAGACTTGCGTGGATTTCTTACTGAAAAGTGCCGCACGGTCAAATCCAGAAATCTGCGTACGCACAAAAAAATCCAGATGTATCAAACTGTGCATACGCCGGTATCCACGCACATTGCTTTTGTACATCACAATCAACGTGGAATTGAGCGCACATGACAGAGTGGCCGACTCCGCCTTTGACACGCCTCCATATAAATATGCAAATTCATTTAAATATGCCCTGCACGTTAGGAATGTCGTCTTTGCTCTATTGCAAATCATGTCGAAACGTGGAAAAAAGAGGAACTTCACGGACTGTGAACTGGAGACACTTCTGAGTGACGTAGAGAGGCACGGAAAAAGGTTTTGTTTGGCACGCTCAGCGCACAACAAACCGTCCACTTTTAAATGAGAAGTTGACCCAGCTATTTTAACATGCCTAGATAGGTCAGTGGGTAGCGTGTTTGCCTTTCGTCCCAAACCTCATGAGTTCGAATCCCGCATGGTACAACGTTTTTTTTTTTTTTATTCATTCCAGATTTAAAGAACACAAGAAAACTATTTAGAATGAACAACATGAAATGAAACAATACATGAAATGAAGGCAAAAGAGGATTTCTTGTGGGTTTTTTTAAATAGTTTTCTTGTGTTCTTTAAATCTGGAATGAATTAAAAAAAAGACAAACGTTGTTTTCATTTAAATATACCCTGCAACAGAGGAATGTCGTCTTGTCCCATCATGCATCACGTTCTTCAACTGCTAAAACAGCTAAAAATGAACAAAAAACAAGAATTTAAGCTGTGCAGAACTATTCAGTCTTTCTGTTTTTTATATTTTTTGCAGGTTGTATTCTGATTGCGTCCATGTGGATGTAATAATTGTTCATCATGTGTGTTTGGGTGGAAATAATCATTATTACCCCATCATGAACAGTTTCCAGAATCACCTGTAGGTGTCGCCAAAGGAACACAAACCACAGAAACGTGCGTACGCCTGCACTGGAGCTGCCGTGGCGGTGCGGACATATCCACGTTCAGTTCTGTTTTGATACATACGGAGTTTTGCGTGGATAGTGACGTACGCACGGTTTTTGTGTGTACGCACCGTTGATACATGAGGTCCCTGGTCCACAGTCCACTCAGCGGTTCTGGTCCACAGGCTCAGCGTCTGGTGTGCAGCTTGTTAGATGAAGCGGGTCCCACTGACTCAAATCTGTTGACTCTTATCCAAATTCCAGCTTTAACTTGTTGTTAACTTGTTGACAACAACTTGTAGTTAGCTGATTTTAGCCAGAGAGGAAAACAGACGAGGCAGCTGTTTACCTCAGGCAGCGCATGCGCAGTAGTGAAGGTTCCAAAAATCACAGCGCCATCTAATGGCCCAGCATGGTAACTACAGTGAAATCATGAGGACGGGGGGTGGAGGGGGAGAGAGTTGTATCCACAGAATTCGACCGTGTCAATGCAAAACTTTTCACCTAATTAACATACCCAAAACATCCGTTTCCCCCACACAGTGTCCGTGTAAACAGGGCCTTAGTCAGCTGCCTCAGATCGGGGAAAAAAACCCAAAAAAACTTGCTTTAACAACTGCTCTGATGTGGTTTTATAACTTTAGTCCAGCATCAACTTTGATCTCAAGGTTTTTTAATAGTTGGTCTGATATACTGGGCCAGACAACCAACATCTACACTGGCAGTCTCAGTGGAGCTTCCAAAGACCATCACCTCAGTCCATCCAAAGACCTCACCCCATCATTTACCTTTAAGAAGTTCAAAGCCATCCACTTTTTATTCCCTCCAGACATGAAAACAGAGTGTGAGCCGAGAGAGATATGCCTCTTTTCCACCGCTCGGCTCGGCTCGGGTTGGATCGGCTCAGGTCGGCTCAGTTCGGGTCGGGTCACATCTATGTTCTGTTTCCACAGCTTTTTTGTACCCCTTCTGTGGGCGGGGTCCAGAATCCTACTCGTCTTACCACATGGTGGCAGTAGTGTTCCTCAAGCTATTTACTACAGTACTAGCCACCACTAGAAGAAGAACACAATAAAGACTTTGTTTCACATATTATCAATTCTATCAAAAACCACAAAGCTGATATTTTTCAAAAAAATCTAGTGTGATCACAACATGTTCATATACGAAATGTATCCTGTTGGAGTTATTTGAAATAAAATTCAATGTTTTATAGACATAAATGTGTCAACCTACGTCCATTATTTTCTACTTTGTTTCACATATTATCAATTCTATCAAAAACCACAAAGCTGATATTTTTCAAAAAAATCTAGTGTGATCACAACATGTTCATATACGAAATGTATCCTGTTGGAGTTATTTGAAATAAAATTCAATGTTTTATAGACATAAATGTGTCAACCTACGTCCATTATTTTCTACTTTGTTTCACATATTATCAATTCTATCAAAAACCACAAAGCTGATATTTTTCAAAAAAATCTAGTGTGATCACAACATGTTCATATACGAAATGTATCCTGTTGGAGTTATTTGAAATAAAATTCAATGTTTTATAGACATAAATGTGTCAACCTACGTCCATTATTTTCTACTTTGTTTCACATATTATCAATTCTATCAAAAACCACAAAGCTGATATTTTTCAAAAAAATCTAGTGTGATCACAACATGTTCATATACGAAATGTATCCTGTTGGAGTTATTTGAAATAAAATTCGAATTTTTATAATTTATTTTCGTTGTGCAAACACAGGTTTTGGAAAAAGTCAAAGCGAAACTACTTTAAATGCAGCACATTTGACCATACGTGACAATATTAAAGCGTGGTTAAGCTCAGGAGCCCTCGTACTATTAAAGTCAGCTATGAAATATATTTTATATCTGTTCATTGAGCTACATTTAAAGACATAAAGCCGCCCGCGCGCCGCGTGTTACTCGTGGCGAAACTACTTTTTAAAATCGTGCAGTTTTGAGCAGTACGTGATTTTATTAAGGACACGTTCAGCTGAAGACCCATCTTTGCTATAAATTTAAAAAATAACAATTGTTTTTACCGTGTTATTCATGTAAAAGTCCTGCCGTGGTAGCTTCCCTGGCTTCCGTAAAAACAGCTCGAGTCTCCTCCTCCCTCCTTCCGGAGCGGGTGAGCTCGCTTCAGTACACCTCTGAAAGCAGCCCGATAATCTCAGGAAATCTCGCGCGGCTCCGCTCGGAATAGCCGGTGGGAAAGGATGAAAGGGGGTCTCTGCGACGCACATATGACGTAACATCCGACCCGAGCCGACCGGTGGAAAAGGGGCATTAGAGTCCTTTTTCACTAGAGAGACATATCTGTGTGTCATCTGCGTAACAATGAAAGGAGATCCCTTTTTTTTTTAAATACACGGTAGAGCCAAAGGAAGCAGGTACAGAATGAAGAGAAGGGGGGCTAAAACTGAACCCTGAAGAACCCCACATAAAAGATGAGCAGAAAAGAACACAGGGTCAGCAAGGTAGACACAGAAAGAACACTCAGCTATGTAGGACTTAAACCAGTCCAGTGATGTACTGCTACTCTAACAGAGATGCCTTTTCCTGCATTTTGGTGTATTTTAACGGGTTGCTGGCTATACATCAACATTTACCTACCGTACATTTGTAAACACTATAAAATTACTATTTTGGCAAAGAACAGCAGGTTGTGTGTGAATGAGCAGCTCCGATTCTGTCAGGTGTCCTGAACCCTGAATCCTCCCTCCCCTCACTTCACGGTTCTGAGCTGAACTCTTCTTCACTGAATTTGTTGCTCCTGCTCCAGTTCTCGTGGCACCGTTTGAAGCACATGAAGGCTTCAATTCTGTGTTGTCCAACTAAGGACAATCCATCCATCCATCCATTTTTAATTAAAGTAAATTGGACTCTTTTTTACACATTATCACATTATTACTACATAATATCACGTTATTACTACATAATATGACGTTATTACTAAATAATATCATGTTATTACTACATACGTATCACGTTATTACTGCATAATATCACATATTACTACATAATATCATGTTATTACTACATAATATCACGTTATTACTACATAATATCACGTTATTACTAGGGATGGGGCAGATCCGATCCAGTATCGGTATCGATATCCGATACCAGCATAATTTAAGTATCGGATATCGGATCCAACCTGCCGATATTTCCGATACAGCTTCAAAGTGCACTTGTG
>JBBPBX010021124.1:7872-36007 GCA_038048925.1 Garcialebias charrua | reverse complement strand
CAGCCAACATGCACCCATGTCCAACGGCCGTCCAGTTGAAACTTCAGCGTGTGTGGCTGATTCACGATACGAGGAAACTCGCCTCCCTCGGCAGGAAACAAAGGTCAAGCGCACTGACTGATTTTCAAAATAAAACTTCAGAAAACAAATTCTTTCAGAAATGAGTGTTTTGGGACAGAAAGTTCCCAGCTTTTTCCAGAGGAAAACCCAGTTGTTAGGAAGTTCTTCCCTTCGACACTAAAGTAAAAAACGGAAGTAAGACTTTATATGGAGGGTGGAGTCTGCCCACCTCCTGAATGGCTTATTGGTTGGTTTAACAAAATAACGGATGGATTTTTCATCCCATAGGCAGAAGGTCTCTGAAGGACAACAGGAAAACTGTTTACATAAGCGGCCAGATGGACTGGCCTGTGAGAGTTGTGTCTAGCTTGAAGACAAAACAGAGAAGGAAGTGAACAGCTTTTACCATGGCTCTTGTCCCAGATTCAGAACACACTGTAATGTAGAATAAACCAGCAGAAGGTCAAACTCATGAAAGTAACAGATCATCATTAAATGACAAAAATATACTGTTGATCAATTCTGAATTAACACACATTAAAAAGAAAGTTCAATCTGATTAATTGGTGTCCATTATTTCAAAATAATTGTAACAAAAATAGTGTCCACTTGTCTCCTTGAGAGCTTCAGAAGGTGTAACACTGAGAGTTCAGAGATGTGAAGAGGCCCACATCCAGTAATTGACATGAGAGTGCTGTCCCACTACACAGTGCAGCACGCCTCACTAAACAGGAGAGAAAGAAAGAAAGAAAGAAAGAAAGAAAGAAAGAAAGAAAGAAAGAAAGAAAGAAAGAAAGAAAGAAAGAAAGAAAGAAAGAAAGAAAGAAAGAAAGAAAGAAAGAAAGAAAGAAAGAAAGAAAGAAAGAAAGAAAGAAAGAAAGAAAGAAAGAAAGAAAGAGTTCTTTGACAAGTGCAGTCTTGGTTGTTAAAATCAACTCTTCATGCTCAGTTTCTTTAAAATGATTCTTGGTGAAAACGGTTGGTGAGGCTCCCGGGTTTGAGTCCGCTACACAAAACGTGCTCCTCCTGTTTGCCTTCCCTGTTGTCTAATTACCAGTACTCTGCTTTTCTCTCATATGGTTGCCGTTGAGCTTCGGCAAACATCCCTTCGCATCAGAGTCTTTAACCCTGATGTCAGTAGTCTCTTCAGGACATAGTTTTTGTGGTTTTTCTCTCCAGTTTACAAGCTCGTCTCAGAAGTTTGTGTTCAAAATCTATTTGTTCCACTACACAGAACCATGACCTACAGCCCTGGTCAGTGATTCAAACCTGGACTCCTCTTGGCCCTGGATCCCACTGGCAAGACTTCGTCTCAATCCCACTGTGGTTTTTCAAATAACTGAAGGTGTGAAAGTAGAAAGAAAACAGCTGGAATTACAATCAGAAGTAAATAAGCTAAAACTTTTACATTCTTGATGTTTGTGCACTTATTTGCTGTTTTCTTATTAGGAACACTGAATTACTGGTATCTGACCTTAGTACTGTCTCATCAATATATGCTGACTGCTTCTGTCCCCTTTACACAAGACCCTTTGTTGTAACACTTCATGAAACAATACTACAGTAAAACTTATTTTATCAGTTGTCCCTAACATGCTTCTAATTGGAGTAATTCATGTCTGACTCAATTTATTAGACAAAATAAGTGGACTCAAACACCTGCTGCTTGAGGTTAAAGCATTAAGGCAAAAATCCAGGAGGGAAAATGTCACTTTTTGCAAAAACTAATTGAAAAACTATTCAGTGAAAGACATGCCCAACTGGTCACGTCATTCCCCAAAAAGATGAGGCAAAATAAATACATTTGTTAGTTGTGGTCGCTCACTTGGGTTTCAACCCTGCAAGTTCTATTATCAGTGTTCTTTGTGCGGCATCAAACACACAAAAAGGGCATAAAAACGACATTAAAACAAACAATTGTGCATCCATCCTCATAACTGTATTTATTAGCTATGATTTAAATTAGAACTCATCTCTCTGGGGGTTTGCCATGGGCTGGACTGGCGCGGCGCTCTCCCTGGGGCTGCTTGGGCTCGGGTGTCCTGCCCTGTCGGCTGGGCGCGGGTTGGGCCGGATCTTGGATGTCGGCTCCTCCCCACCCCAGAATGAATGGGCCTCTCTCCTGGGTTTGGGTGTGGGCTGCCCCATGTAGGGGGCAGGTACTTGTCTTGAACGTGGGGGGTATAGAGTGCGTATCGGGATTATGAATGGAATGTGTCGTTATTGTATGACTTTGAGTTTGTGAGGGTGTGGATGAGGGTGGGTCTGTGTGATTGTGTCTGTGTATGAATGTCTATTTGTCAGGCCTGGACTTAGAGTGCCCCCTCTTTGATACATCTGAGGCTACTTTGTGCCGCGCTCCTACCACGTGGTCCCCTGGTGGGGTGTGCCTTTGCCTGCCGGCGCACTTGGGGCCCTCGGTGTCGGGAGTTGGGCGCTTGGGCGCATGTAGGCTCGGCCTGGTGGCTGCCTGGTGGGGCTCGGGGGGCCTGAGGGGTGGGCGTTCCCGGTGCCCGGGCTTTGGTGCCTAGGCCTGGGGCTACGTCGGTGCAGCGGGTTCCGGCGGGGGCCTGTGAGTTTGTCTCTGTTGGCCCCGGGGGGTCATTGTGTGTAGTCGCTGGTGGGGCTCTTCCGGTTCTCCCCTATGGTTGGATCTGGGGGGTGGGTGAGTGGTTCGTCTTGTTTGGGTGGCCCTGGGGGCTCTGCGCTCGGGGTCCCTCTTGGGGTCTTGGGCTCTGGTCCCCACTTTGTCTGCCTCGGGTATTGGGGGCGGATCTCTGATGCTTCACGGTCGCTATTGAATGTTCTATTAGAGAAGCCTTATTCACTTATGCATGCTCACAACCACACACAAATGGATGCAGGGATGTATATGTAGATATCATATGTAGATATGTAGATGGGTATGTGACTGAATATGAATGTATATGTATGTATATATATATATATATATTTGTAGGTATAGGTATATATATTTATAGTAATCTACTGCAAAGTCATGAATGTTATGTGTCTTTTATGCATATGTGTTTTGTTGCTGTGTTCTGTCATGTACTTTGCAGGATTGCAGACGGCGGTTGGGTGTGTTTGCCTTGTGCTCTTTTTGTGAATAATTGTTGTGTTTTGTAGTCTTACTTTCTGTCTTTCCTTTCTTTCTATCAAATAAATGTCATAATGGTGTGAAGAGGATGGCTGTAAGGTGAGAAGGGAGGCCATCTACTGTATAATTTTTTTTAAAAAGAACTCATCGCTCATAAACATGAGGCAGTAAGAGGCATTCTGGAATTGAAAAGCCTTTATTGTAGCGTTAAGCATTATGTTCAAAGTAAAATGGACCTCATTCACGAACCGTTCGTACGCATAGATTTGTTCTTAAACTCTGCGTATGAGTGATTTAGGATCATTTGTGGCATTCAACAATGTTTTCGTATCCTAGGATTTTTTTCAGATACGAACAAAATCTACGTGTGGTCCAGACCTGTCGTATATTTTACGAGCAGTCGGTCCGCTGTTATCCAGACGGAATTTCCTTCACTAATAACTTATATTTCGTTATTTAGAAAATATTCTGAGTTTGAAAAAAATTAAATGCAACGACACAAAATGGTTAAATTAAAATAAAGCGGCTTCAAACCCCCTCCCCCCCCGCGCCCGCGCCCCACGTCGACCACCGCGCCTCCCGCGCCCCACATCGACCACCGCGCGTGGCCCCCCGTGCCCCACGGATGGTCCGTGCGCACCGCACGGGTGGGTCCTCGGCTTATCACAGCTGACACACACACACAGCGCCGCTGCAGAGGGAGGGAAAAAAAAGCGAAGCTTATACAGTCGTTTCATATCATTTTTAATATAAATCTGCCTTGACTGTGGGCGCACACAGATGTCATCTGTATTCTGTGTAGATCGCGCGTCTAAGTGGGTCTACGCTCAGATCCGGGGCTGAACTATGATCAAAGGCGAGTCAATTTAATTCGCCAAACCGCGTTTGTGTGTTTTCTGACGGCCGGACCGACCTGTTTATGAATGGACACTTCCTGCTCGCGGTGGCAGGAAACTATATCCTTATATGGTGTTCAGAGGGGTGGGAATTATGTAAATAACCTCTCGCGTGCACGAGCAGGTGAATAGGACAGGTGGGATTCATCATTATTTACGCACCTCATTTACACACGTTTCCTGATGATAGAAGTGTTTGTTGAATCTGACGTGGCATGTTCGTACGAACACTTCGTACGAACAAAAGTAAGAGAAATTTAGGATAAAAATACGAACATTTTCGTGAATGAGGGCCAATGATTAACATATTTCATGCAAATTCTAAACACTTTGGTTAAATACCATAAGTGAACTTTCTGTAAACTGAAGACATGTGGTCCTCAAGTTCTGTCACGTAAACCCCCACAGTGCACCCCAAGGTGTTGGCCATTTTAGTTAGTTTCTTTTGCTATTTGTATCTATATTTTTATTTTATGTTTTCCTGTCTGCTGTGCTTGATTGTTTCTATTGTAAAGCACTTTGGTTGGCCTTGTTGCTGTTTTAAGTGCTCTATAAATAAATTGGTATGGTATGGTAAAAAGACGGGACAGGATTCGTAATGTATCCCTGAACCAGCAGATCTGATGTTTTGAACATGATGAGTTATACTGGTCTCCTGCTTCATGTGGAACACTGTGGTGGTTTTATCAGCTATTATGCATTTGACATGCAACAACATTGTGTCTGGATTTAAAATGAAGTATTGGTAGGCTTTGCTTTATCTTTGTTGCGTTTATTCTTGTTTTTGGTGAGTAGAAGTAGCATGAATTCCTACTACCTAATTTAGCAGACGTAAGCCCACAGTGTCAGTCCTTTTTAATATTTCAGCTGAAGTACAAGTTTTCTGGTATTTTCTCCCAGCTATATTCACCAAAAACATAAAAGAAAAGAAGCGAGTAAGTTGCGTGCGAGGCTCAGAAGGACTCTGTTTAATGGAGCCACTCGGTACTGGAACATGCACACATAGAACAGACACCTAAAACGATAAAAACACTACATATTAGAGTCTCACATTACACGAAGAAAACTCGGGAACATAGGAGGACACTTCCGAGCACCCAAGGGGAATGCCCCTGAGTACGTGTAAAAAGTATATTAATGTTTCTGTGATGATGATATAAATCTTGTGTTCTTTCTCTATTTTTGTGTGTTCAAGGGAGACAACTGCCTTACTGCTGGAGGATGAATTTGGGAACTCAAGGTTCATAATTCTGCAATATCCTAAGCGCTTACTATTAATATCGTTCATAGTTTGCATATATTTCCTTATATTCTACAATTTGCATATTAATAAATTCATTCGGGTCTGGACGACCCACTGGACGATTGACTAATAAAGATCTTCGGTCCTTGGAAACAGGTGTTCGTATCTATAATGGTATCATTGGCTATTCTCTTAGGCATACTTATAACTTGCGGGTGCTGCTACGTCTATAATGGTATCATTGGCTATTCTCTTAGGCATACTTATAACTTGCGGGTGCTGCTACGTGCATTGGTTAAGGTCTTTGACGGTTAGACTTATCACGTCCACTCTGGAAAAAGGAGACCCTGAAGTGATGAAACAACTGTTTTTGTTAAAAAACTATAACTTGGAGGATTTTGAAAAGAACTGATTGAATATTGTGAATATATGCGTTTAGCTGCGTTATTAGGTGTGTGATTTTATTTCTTTTGGGATGGACCTCAGCAGAATGAGGTCCAAAGGGGGATTGTTGTGAAATAAAAATATATTTATCTTTGTGTTTTCATTTATTTTCAAGGAGTCTTCACACGGCGTTCAAAATGATCACGTTTTCCTCATAGAATGGTAAGGGTTTCCTGAGAGGTGGTACTAAAGGAATGCGTGGAGTTGGCTCTGTTCTGGTGAGGCTGGGGGATGATAATATAGCTGGCGCCTCTTTGTCCTGTCAGTTTTACGACTTTGTAGAATATATGACTTGGGGAGACCACTCGAGCAAGCTGGGGGGAGGCAGTGGTATTTCCTGTCTTCTGGCAATAAAGGGGGGACGGCAGGCTCTGAGGCAGGGCCCCCACAGAAGGGTATAAAAGGTTCCCATCCTCCAACAGCAAGGCAGAGAAGTAGTCCACGGATCAGGTTGTATGTCTCTCTCCCCCCTCCTCTCTCCCTGTCTCTCTCTCCCCTCCTCCCTTCTTCTGTCTCTCTATCTCTGTCACTCACTCTCTGTCCACTTATTCTAATCCAATATAATGACTTTTGAAATAGAACAAATGTATTCTGTGACTTTTAACTTATGATTAATTAAACTGGTTTGGAACTTTAAGTGAGCGTCTGTCGTGTGTAAGTGTATCTCTCCTTCCTGTTCCAAAGTGAACCAAAAAACGAATTCTGGGACGGATAGAATCTTACGTCAACATCAGCAAAACCTAGCTTCAATGACAGCACAACATGTGATCTATCCAAGAATGGCGTTCAAAACCAGAGAGTCATGATGCAACTAGTCCATGCTATGGTTGAGGGAACCTAGGCAGTGTTTACTGTGCAATGCGAATGTTGTAGGGTGAGGAACAAAACTGTAACCTGAGAGCTGCATATCTGTGTATATGTGAAATCCACCACCAAGTAGAAATAATTAACTGCTAACCAAACGTCTTCATGGAACACCTGCAGCATTCACTGATTAGATGCCAAGCTGAAACCTCAGAAAACTCCTAAATAAGGTCACCTCCTGCAGTATAAGTCATGAACACACCAGTACATCTGCCAGCAACGAGACGACTCCCTTCTGGATTCTGTCAGGCAGGTCAGAAGGCCAAACATGTCCTGTAGAACAACCAAGCGGCAGTCCTAAAGAAGAAAAGAAATACACATATAAAAAACAAATAAATAAACTAAAACAAACCACCAAAGTACTCCAAACCACTATTACACAGGCCTTGTTCATATGTCATTAAACATGACCTGCACCCCACCAGGCTGAATTGATGAGAACTGGAAACGTAACAATTAATGGCGTGAAATTAACCCTGCATGTAATCCTTTAGGCAATGCAAAAAGCTACCTGCAGCAGGTAAGACAGTATTTGCCAACATGTTCATATGAACCTCACCTATAAAAATCAGAAATGTGCCTTTAACACTGAGAGTGAAAAGCACATATCAGCAAAAAAATATATAGGCACAAAACCCCTTGCGTAACTTCATTAATAAAGTGCAGGACGTCACCTGAGAGTCTATCTAATCCATAGCGCCCAGAACAGTTGTGGGATAGTCCCTCGTCCAGCAAGTTGCCCAAGAAGAAATAAACAGATAACGTTTAGGTTTCAAACTAACTACTGTACTCTGGAGTTTTCTCAAAAGCAGCACTGAAGTAACTACACTAATAAACAGTAACTCTTACAGTCCCATCCTGAGCTGATTAAGTTGTAAAACTCCCCGTTATCAGCCGAAACCCTGAGCCGGACCCTTTAGCAGGTCCAGAACCAGAACCAGGTGACAACTCACTCAGATTTATGGATGAAAGAGGCAATTGTGCCCGTGCAGGCAGATTCACAGGCGCGTATGGGGGAGGACGAGTAAGGGGAAGCAGTTGAGCTTCAAGGAGTGTCTCTGTTCCTGGTACGAGAGCAGCACTAGCTTTAGGGCCCTGTGGTGTCCAGCACCAAAGCCTTATCTGCAGACGGCCATAAATCTGATTGTGAGCCAACAACTTCTATCTGTGAAACTGCCTTGTGCATGCTCCTCAGAGCAGGTTTCTGTCTCCCTGGCTTTTACACTCACAAATGCAATGAATGAGAATAAAAAATAAAAATAAAAAATCTGTCCCTGTTGCCTTTGTTTGCGTGTATACAGCACCTTCCGGAGTACAGGCCACAAGTGTCTAAGAGAAAGGAAAAAAAATAAAAAAATAAACAAAAGAAAGTAAAAAAAATAATAATTGAAAATAAAAATAAAAAGTTTGCGACCTATACACCGGAAAATACGGTAATTAACTTCAACTGGGAAGGGGAGGAAAAATGTGACTCTGACAGTGATCACAGGTCCCGGTTGTGAACTTAATCACATGCACGGCAACCTGTGACCCCGGAGCGCCCGGAGCACTCTTTACGGCGAGGCCGTGTGCTGGATGAAAGCCTTTGTGAGCTCTACGGCAAGCAAAGTCCCGGAGTTCACGACCGGCCTCAGCCCCACATTCCCCCGGAGTCCAAAAGAAAAAGAAAGTGTCTCCCAGCCGACAGGCCGGAGCTCATAGAGGGGGAAGGGCAAACTTAAAGCTCCATTGACATCATCTTTTAACTTTCCATAAAATGGCACAACATATATATATATATATATTAAGATTGACCTCTGATCGTTTTTGCTAAAACAATGTGAAATGAATGAAAATTCCTCTCAAAAACAGTTTAAAATTAGCGCCTTTTTTTTCACACGATAAATACGGGGTTTCCCCGTCGCGCGCTTATGACGTCACTTCAAGACTCGCGTCAAATGCGCACCTTGTTTACAATGGACAAGATAACGCGACCCGTCCAATTTAGCCATCTAAAACTTTATATTTTAGCGGTTTGACTCCAGAGAAGCCAAAGTTATTTCCAGTAAACAGCAGGTTATAATTTTTTTTCAGCTCCTGCTGGTTTTTGGAGACTTTTCACTTCAGGAAGTGAGCAGCTCTGTGAGGTCTTACACAGCAGCTGATATGAGAGTCAGAAGGAATTCTACATGTAAATAGTTTTCACACCACTGAAATGGTAATATATTAGTTAATGTTTCTAATAATTATTCAACATTAATTTATAGTTTAAAAAATTAGTCCCTTTTAAATTATCTGTTAAATATATTATTCTTTTACTTTATTTTGTTTGTGTTTTCAGGTTTCCAGGTCTCCAGTCCATCACCTGAGGCTCTTCCTGAACCACTAGTACAACCCAGACTTTCACATCACAGCAGGTAAGATTGCATCAACAAAAAGAATAGTACTCAACAATATTCTTTGATGTAAATCTGTTGATTTTCTGTGGTTCTGATGAGGGAAGTGACAAAGTGGATGCAGCATTCAGCCCATAATGGACCCAGATGTCCCCTGCGTCCAGACCTACAACACCTGGACATCCAGGAGCGTGCACGAGGAGGTGTTGGAGTCTGAAGAAGTGTACAAGCAGCAAGATGAGGAGAAACTAGACAGATGTCCCCTGCGTCCAGACCTACAACACCTGGACAGGAGGGTGGACGAGGAGGTGTTGGAGTCATTTTTACAGAGCTGATGAAGTCAAACACCACTTGCTGATATTTTTTAAACTCAATTTTTTTTGATAATCTGTTCATATTAATGTTTCCCCAGAGGTTTTCATTTATTTGATAATATGGGATGGTTTTATTTTAATAAAATGTTTTTTTCAACATTCACCAATTTTGTTTTTACTAAAGTATGAGCTGTGAGTTGTAGATGAACGAATGAAATTAAAACAGATACACAAATATTCTCACAAAGAATAACTCAACACTAACAGATAATATAGTGTACTACTGTAACTTTATTTACACATAACTACAGAAACACTTGGTTCATTGTTATCCTTTTTTTTCAAACAATATGTTCATTTGAACAGTCAGAAAAAATATTAAATTCATTGATTCATTTTCATCTCCATGCTCTGTCCAGTTGTAGTATTTCTGCATATTTTGATGTCTTGATGCACAAACGTAGCTTTCTGCAGCATCAGTCCTGATGTTCTACAGATCCTGAAGATGTCTCCATCTGTTCTTTAACAATATAAAGGTTTGTTCTCCTCCACCTGGGTACACTCTTCAGGTGAAGACATTTCTGTGGATTGATGATAAAACACACAGACACACACAGTATATATCATATGCAGTATACTGTATATTAAGACAATGGGTCAAACTAATGTCTTCAGACTCCACCACCTCCTCGTGCACGCTCCTGGATGTCCAGGTGTTGTAGGTCTGGACGCAGGGGACATCTGGGTCCATTATGGGCTGAATGCTGCATCCACTTTGTCACTTCCCTCATCAGAACCACAGAAAATCAACAGATTTACATCAAAGAATATTGTTGAGTACTATTCTTTTTGTTGATGCAATCTTACCTGCTGTGATGTGAAAGTCTGGGTTGTACTAGTGGTTCAGGAAGAGCCTCAGGTGATGGACTGGAGACCTGGAAACCTGAAAACACAAACAAAATAAAGTAAAAGAATAATATATTTAACAGATAATTTAAAAGGGACTAATTTTTTAAACTATAAATTAAAGTATTAAATAAATCCTTTGATTTTTGTAATTTCATCCTTTTAGGATCATTTTTGTTACTTTTCAGTTGGCAATGTAGTGCCAATATTGATAACGCTGCCGGCTATATATAAATATATATATATATATATATATATATATATATATATATATATATATATATATATATATATATATATATATATATAAATATATATATATATAATATATAAATATATATATATATATATATATATATAAATATATAAATAGCGGATTAGATTAGCTTCCCCTAATTTTCATAAGACATTTGTGCTTTTGAAATTGTGGACCTAAAAAAATTAATAAGCGTTTTAGAAATTGTGGAACTAATTTTTTAATTAGCGGTGCCCAGCTTTGATTACACTTGATTTGACATGATTTCACTTTCTTTCAATTTAACACGTCAGCACAGTTAAATTACAACACAACAGACATAAATACTGGATGTTAACATATTTAGTCTGAGGGCTCTTTAGCTTAAATATAGTTTCCAGATAGATTGAGAGGGATAAGGAAATAGGAGGAGAGATGGAGAGATGGTTTAAAGGAAATTGTCTTGAGCATGTTACCAGAAATGACACTTTCCATCCGACTTCTGCTAAATCCAGGTACGTTTGTAAACAGCTCTTTACCTTCGACGACGAGTCTGATAAAGAGATGACACCAGCCTTTCAGATGCACAGAGTCCTTCAGGCCCAGCACGTCCGAGCCGGTCCTCGTTTACGTTTTCAACGTCTCCTGGGATCCGCATCAACCATCAGAAAATATGTCAGCTACTGGCCTCTGACTTCAAGATAACTATTCCAGGAAGGAATAAACAAAGTTTTGAGCTTACGCTCGTTCTAAGTGGACTATAACAGCATATTAGTCCTTAACTGGATGACGTGCCCTTAGCGTGTGACTAAACGTCCATCCAGCTCTTTGGGAAAGTTCACATCTCCCAGCAGACTCTCCAGTTCCAGCAACAGCTTAGAACTTTTAGGAAGGATCCTGAGATGAGAGAAACTTGTCTCTTTTCCATTGGTTCAAAAGAAAAACAGTCGAGCAGTTCACTTGTTATCACGATTCAAGGTGAAATTCAGCAGAGGGAGATTGTTTAGGAAAAGAGAGAGAAAGCTGGAGTCATTCTCCTACAAACAACGGATTAATTGTCTTCTTTTTTCTAAACGAAATGGTCGGGCCTCTCTGACCCAAGCCCTCAACTTTCACACAATTTGTGAATACATCGTTAGTGCAGAAGTGACACAGTAATGCTTTTACAGAATAACACAGCTTAAAAGCACACATCATGAAAATGACAAAAGTTATTCTTTTGATTACATTAGAATAAAATCAAAGATAGAAATAGTCTCTTTTGGTGACTATGTTCTCAGATTACAACTAATGGAATAATTTGTAGTAAATGTCTTGCTTTACTGAGAGGTCAGTAAAGGTCATCTCTGGAACAGTTCAAAAATACACAGGTGTATCAAAGTGGACACGGTCATGCCCACTACATCTCCCCCTTTTGGAAGTCATCGCCAGTCCTTGGGGATGAGGTCCAACACGAAAGGAAACCTTGAACTGTCTCTGATCTTGAAGTAATCCAGCAAGTGGAAAAGAAAAATCAAAAATTATAATCCCATAAAGTTTTTGGAAATTCCATACTGTTCGTAGGTAATCCCATTGCGGTAAGCTTTTAATCCCTTGGAAAACTGAGTCTGTTAACTCTTGGAAAACAAAGTCTGTGATCCCTTGGAAAACAAAGTCTTATAATCCACAGCGGTAATTCCACAGCAGTAATTCCACAACGGTTAGTTTTGTTGATTGATCAGCAACAATTGTTTTCATAATCAGCATGTAGAGGGGATCCCTCGATTGACGCAGAGGAGGCGACCCTTGGATGAAGGTTGAAGACCAAGCGTTGGAGCTGCAGGTCCCCACATCGAAGGTTGTTGGCTGGTTGGTTTCCAGTCAGTGCCACTCTGGTTCTATGTGTCATGCAATTATGTGGTTTTTTAGGTGGGCTTATGATTGGGATTTTACATTAGCCTTACCTATATGCACCTGGTATGTAAGCTATCATGGTTTAGATCAGCTACAATTACCAATTAAGGGGTGGATCAATTCTGTAAATTAGATATAGGGATCTATACCTATAGAATTTTGGAGGGCTTCTGTAACGAAGGCCTCTAATTCCAAACTATTCCTCCATTCATTACTTAGTTTAGGTTAAACTAAAATAGAAAAATGAAATATAGTTTGATCTAAATGTCTGTTGTCTTTTAGACGAACGACGTAGGATTTGGTATTCCTAATAAATTTTGAAGTCTATGGCGAGACTCATCAAAATGAATAGATAATCTAGAATAGAAACGATCGAATCGGTTCAATTTAGAAATTGTGAGACCAGTGTAGTTTATTGTACCTTGAGTAGCTTTAAACTACATTGACTCTTCGACGATTGAGATTTAACAAAATGAACTGCATGTTGGCATAGTTAAATCCATATCATTCATTAACCAATGTTAATACAAAACCTTTTTGGCTGGGAGTGTTCAGAACCAAACAATATCTCAACTAATGACAACAGTAATGACTAAACAACAAGGAAACAACGTTTCACTGCTTCGACACACTCTTGTCGTCAGATTCCAAAGTGCAACACACAAGAAAAACAGGTCTCAACTTTATGACCGAGGTCAAATTAAATCTCGTGGATTTAAACGGTTGTTAAGGTTAGTTTTTTGTTGTGGGTTTTAGGCTTAGCGTTTCTAAGTTCAAATTGGACAATGCGACTTATAGGGTGGAAATACGGTAGTTTAAACCTGATTAGTTTATTTACTAACTTGTGTTTGGACGACCTTATTATCCCATGAAGTCGGTGAGTTTGTGAGATCTTTGTCTTTTGTGGAGTCATTGAACGCCTTGTAAGGTTTGATCTGATTTCCATCCATCCATCCATCCATCCATCCATCTTCTTCCGCTTATCCGGGGTCGGGTCGCGGGGGTAGCAGCCTAAGTAGGGAGGCCCAGACTTCCCTCTCCCCAGCCACTTGGAGCAGCTCCTCCGGGGGAATCCCAAGGCGTTCCCAGGCCAGCCGAGAAACATAGTCCCTCCAGCGCGTCCTGGGTCTTCCTCTGGGTCTCCTCCCGGTGGGACATGCCCGGAACACCTCACCAGGGAGGCGTCCAGGAGGCATCCTAACCAGATGCCCGAGCCACCTCAACTGGCTCCTCTCGATGTGGAGAAGCAGCGGCTCTACTCCGAGTCCCTCCCGGATGACTGAGCTTCTCACCCTATCTCTAAGGGAGAGTCCAGCCACCCTGCGGAGAAAACTCATTTCAGCCGCTTGTATCCGAGATCTTGTTCTTTCGGTCATAACCCAAAGCTCATGACCATAGATGAGGGTGGGAACGTAGATCGATCGGTAAATTGAGAGCTTTGCCTTTTGACTCAGCTCTCTCTTCACCACGACAGACCGGTACAGCGCCCGCTTCACTGCGGACGCTGCACCTATCCGCCTATCGATCTCACGCTCCAGTTTTCCCTCATTCGTGAACAAGATCCCGAGATACTTAAACTCCTCCACTTGGGGCAGGACCTCCTCCCCGACCCGGAGAGGGCATGCTACCCTTTTCCGGCTCAAGACCATGGCCTCGGATTTGGAGGAACTGATCCTCATCCCGGCCGCATCACACTCGGCTGCAAACCGCTCCAGTGAAAGTTGTAAATCACGAACTGATGAAGCCAGTAGGACCACATCATCTGCAAAAAACAGAGAAGCGATTCTAAGGTCACCAAAACGGATCCTCTCAACACCTTGGCTGCGCCTAGAAATTCTGTCCATAAAAGTTATGAACAGAATCGGTGACAAAGGGCAACCTTGGCGGAGTCCAACTCTCACCGGAAACGAGCCTGACTTACTGCCGGCAATGCGGACCAAGCTCTGACACCGGTCGTACAGGGACCTAACAGCCCTTATCAAAGGGCCTGGTACCCCATACTCCCGGAGTACCCCCCACAGAACCCCCCGAGGGACGCGGTCGAATGCCTTCTCCAAGTCCACAAAGCACATGTAAACTGGTTGGGCAAACTCCCACGCACCCTCCAGGACCCTGTTGAGGGTGTAGAGCTGGTCCAGTGTTCCACGACCAGCACGAAAACCACACTGCTCCTCCTGAATCCGAGGTTCGACTATCCGACGGACCCTCCTCTCCAGAACCCCTGAATAGACCTTACCAGGGAGGCTTAAGAGTGTGATCCCCCTATAGTTGGAACACACCCTACGGTCCCCCTTTTTGAATAGGGGAACCACCACCCCAGTCTGCCAATCCAAGGGAACTGCCCCCGATGTCCACGCGATATTGCAGAGTCGCGTAAGCCAACACAACCCTACAACATCCAGAGCCCTAAGGAACTCCGGGCGAATCTCATCCACCCCCGGAGCCTTGCCACCGCGGAGCTTTTTAACCACCTCGGCGACCTCAGCACCAGAGATCGGAGAACCTGACCCAAAGTCCCCAGGCTCCGCTTCCTCAGTGGAAGACGTGCCAGTAGGATTGAGGAGGTCTTCGAAGTATTCCGCCCACCGACTCACAACATCCCGAGTTGAGGTCAGCAGCACGCCACCCCCACCATAAATGGTGTTGGTCGCGTACCTCTTTCCCCCCCTGAGACGCCGGATGGTGGACCAGAATCGCCTCGAAGCCGTACGGAAGTCATTCTCCATGGCCTCTCCGAACTCCTCCCACGCCCGAGTTTTTGCCTCAGCAACCACCCGAGCCGCATGCCGCTTGGACTGCCGGTACCTATCAGCTGCTTCCGGGGTCCCACAAGCCAAAAAGGCCCAATAGGACTCCTTCTTCAGCCTGACAGCATCCCTCACTGCCGGTGTCCACCACCGGGTTCGAGGGTTGCCACCACGACAGGCACCAACAACCTTGCGGCCACAGCTCCGATAAGCTGCCTCGACAATAGAGGCGCGGAACACGGCCCACTCGGACTCCATGTCCCCCGCCTCCCTCGGAACGTGTTCAAAGCTCTCCCGGAGGTGGGAGTTAAAGCTCCGTCTTACGGGAGACTCTGCCAGACGTTCCCAGCAGACCCTCACAATACGTTTGGGTCTGCCAGGTCTGACCGGCATCCTCCCCCACCATCGGAGCCAACTCACCACCAGGTAGTGGTCAGTTGACAGCTCCGCCCCTCTCTTCACCCGAGTGTCCAGGACATGCGGCCGCAGATCAGATTTCGATGTACCCATTTAGCAATTGGCTCTTTGCGGCCTTTGCTGATTTTGATTTCGTAGACGACTGAGGACACTTTGTCTGTTATCAGATGAGGTCCAGTCCACCTGGGCATTAGTTTGCGGGCGAGAGTTCCGGTCTCGGACCCTCCTTTCCCGGTTGCTGGAGCGAACGTATAGTACCAGACTCTGTCTCCCACTTGGAGTTCATTGTGAGAGGCCTTCTGGTCATAGTACGCCTTGCGTCCTTCAGCGGATCTTTCCAGGTTTTTCTGGGCGAAAGCAAAAGTGTTTCTGAGGTGTACATTCAAATCTTTGTCTTTGGCATGGCCTAACATCACCCCCCTTTGGTCATGGGGGACCACGAACACAGGTGAGGACGTCCGTCCATGGGCACAAGTTAGGATGCCACCGTTTAGTTTAAGCTGTTCGCGCAGCTGAGAGAAGACGGTACACAGGAATCGTTTAGGTTTTGGCCAACGTATCTTCTTACGTTTACCTCTTTCCGTGTAATTCAGGTGTGTCACAACCGTTGGCGCAGTCGCAGGTGTGTCTGATTGTACAGACTGCGACGGGTCACTGTCGTTGTGTGTGTCTTCCCACCTCTCGACTGAAGAGGGGCTCTTTGAGTCTGTAAAAACTATGTCATTTCTGATTAGTTCTAGACTCAAATGTTCCTGAACCAAGGTTTCATCGAAAGCTTGGCTGATAGCCGATTTACCTGTCCCAGGGGACAGTACAGCAACCTCGGTGTGGGGTCCTTGGATCTCCACACCTTTCTCTACCTGTGGTAGGTAATGTGAGTTTGCCCCCTTCTTGTCTGATGAGGGGTCCTCGTAATCTGCAACAATGATGTCCAAGTGACTGTCAGCGTTTGGATGACTGTCATTTTCTGGACTCAGATGCCCTTGAACCAAGGTTTCATCGAAAGCTTGGCTGATTGCCGAATTACCTGTCCCAGAGGACAGTACAGCGTCTTCGGTGTGGGATCCTTGGATCTCAACACCTTTCACTACCTGTGGTAGGTAGTGTTCAGTGAGTGCTGAATGTGTCAGCTCACAGAGGAGGTTCTCTTGTTGGGCCAGAGTTTGGTCCAACTTTTGGGTCTCTTCTGTCTCACCTGTAGTTGAAGGTTCACTTACCGGGCTCTCGTCCTCGGATGAGCAGTCCCTTGTGTCCTCTGCGGTACCTGCGGTTAGGCAGTCTGTATCGCAACTAGGAGGCACTTTTATTGGCAGGGGTTTTCTCACTGTGCTCCACATTTTCTGTTGACCATAATCTATAATCGCGCCGAAGCGGTTTATAAAATCTTGGCCAACCAAAAATGGGAATGAGTCAAGTTTAGACACGTACACCGGGTGGCGTAGTGTCATTTTGCCAATCTGCATGTGAACCATAGCTATAGCTGTTAGGGTTGTTCTCGTCTCTGCGAGACCCTGTAGCTCAATAGCACATTTCTCAAAGGGTATTTGCCTGTCAACACCGTTAGCGGCGGTCCTCAGCTCCTCGAACAGCTTGGCCGACATAATGGTTATATCAGCACTACCATCCAGGAGGGCTTCACGCTCAAGGACACCTTCCAGTGTGATAGGCAGGTAAGCTTTCTTAGCCACCCCCCTTTGTATAAAGTTACACAGAAACCTCACAGGTCTTGGCCCACGTTTCTGTTCACGTGTGACTCTGTCTGTGTAATCTTGTTTACTGTCAGCATCTTGTTGGCTGTCAGCATCATGACCTTCAGGATGTTGTTGTGTGTCAGCAATTGGTTTGCTGTCAACATCCATGGCAATGTTGGTAGTAGTGTGCGCTGAGTTATTTGTGTGCTCTGAGTCTTTGTGAAAGACAGTGCTACACATCGCTCCAGGTTGGTCAATGTTGATAGTGTCATTATCAATGATAACGCCACTCATTGTATCAGGTTGGTCAAGCACAGTAACATTCAAATCTACTGACAAACTACTTACTTCCTCTGTCTCTTCCGAGCATAGAGGTGTTGGGCCATTATTCCGGGACATTCGTGACTCTTTGCCTGTCTTGAACTGTTCTGTTCGAGGCGCGGGAGGTGCAGTTCCAAGGCTCGGGGGTTTCTGTTGGGACCACGCATAGTTACATGAGTATAGGTCCTCATACTTCAATTTCTTTTGAAGTCCACCCACCGATGGACCTTGGTTTTCACCCACCTGGTTCGATCTGAACCATTGTGGGTCTCTTAGAGAGTGAACACCTACCTTTTGTGGTTCGTTGCTTGTCTCAGATTTTTCAATCTGAGGTGCTTTAGGGGCGGGGCTCCCTTTAAACCATTTTGAGTCACTGTTCCAGCTGGTACCAACATTTCGTTGTATGTCAGTTTGAAAATCTTGTTCATTCTTGCTAGTATTATCCAACTCTTTTAACGACCGACGTAAGTACTCTACCTCTTCTGAGGTCAGAGGGCCTTTGAGACGACGGTGTTTATTCTCGCTTTCTATAGGAGAGAGAACCTCTCCTATTTTTAGCGACTGGGATACAACCTTTTGACCTGGGCACACCTCAGAGGGTGTTTTGTTTTGCATGTGAGCTTCAAAAGCAGTGACAACGCACTGTTTCATCACTGATTGTCTAAACTGATGTTGTAATTCAAGGCCTTTTTTGAGACGTTTTTCTTTTTGTCGTTTGCTATTGTTGTCACTAACTGTGTGCTCTGAGTTATCCATGTGCTCTGAGTTATCAAAGACAAGGTCACTCAATGTACCAGTTCGGTCATCCTCTGTATCAGTCAAGTTTTCAAACAACCAACTTATGTCCACTATCTCCTCAGAGCTTAGAGGTATGTTGCCTTTTTTCTGGAACTTCTGTGATTTTTTGCCGGTCTCGGACTGTTCCGTTCGAGGGGCAGGAAGGGCTTGTCCTTGACCTGGAGGTTCCTGTTGGGACCCCCCTTTGTTATATGGGGAGGTTCCTGTTGGGACCCCCCTTTGTTATATGGTTTACTTTTGTGACCATCTTTCTTATCTTTAGGACGTGCCCCACTTTTGAAATCGTTTTCCGAACTCTGGGTCTTGTCTGAGCCACTTTGGGTCATAGTTCCAGCGGGCATCAACATGTCGTGGTTTGTTAGTTTGAAAAACATGTTTCTTCTTGCCTTTTTT
Source organism: Garcialebias charrua (assembly GCA_038048925.1). Taxonomy (NCBI): domain Eukaryota; kingdom Metazoa; phylum Chordata; class Actinopteri; order Cyprinodontiformes; family Rivulidae; genus Garcialebias; species Garcialebias charrua. The sequence continues at coordinate 17,310 of JBBPBX010021124.1, read as the reverse complement.
AGGAGAGGGAGTTGATGAACTTGTCCCTTCCAGCTCCAGCGAGTGGGATTTGACCTTTTCTTGGTAATGTAGTTCACGCTCTGGTTTTGTTTTTAACCAGATCGGGTCAGGGAGTTGATGAACATCAAAATCATTTATAGCACGCTGTTTTATTTTTAATTGCCTAATCTCACGTTTTAACTCAAGTTTTTCTTGTTGAAAATTTTCTCTTCTTTCCGTATATTATTTTGCCTTAACAATTCAAGATTTTCAAGCCTTGATGCGATCAGCTTGAAAGCTTCATCATTTTTTTCATCTTCCATCTTTGTTTTGAAATTTTCTCCAAATTAATGAGAGATGCTTGTAGTTTGTTATTTTAAATATTTCCTTATTTAAAATAAACTGGAGTCATTAATTGTACACAGAAAAACGTTAAAAATGCCATTTTTAACTAAAAGTGTGCAGTTGTGCACACCAATTCTGTTTAAAATTCAGAGATGTGAAGAGCTTAATGTGGAAATGCTCTGTTCTCCTTTTTTTTTTTTGAAAATCAAATAAAAATGCTTTTTGAGTGTTATTTTAAATCTCTTCAGTATTTAAAATGAGCATAAATTGTTTGTCTGTACCTCTGTTATTCTAAAATTTGTATTTAGAATAAACAGGAGTTTTTGTTTGTGTACAGAACAATTTTAAAGCTGGTAATTCACCATAAAAATGCTGACTTCTCATGATGTTCTATGAGAAAACTCATCTGTTAACGTCTTTTAACCAACAGGGGGCAGATTCAAGTCTTAAACTTATCACGAGGTGACCTTTTCTTTCTACTTCCGGCCGCTAGAGACGGCTTGGTTGACTTCTTGCAGCTTAGCCGTTAGCTTGCGAGTAGCATCTAACAACTCTGTAAAAATATCAACATTGGAAAGAGTTGGAGCCTGTACGTGATAAACGCTCGAACTGCGTTCTTGTCAGAGACAAATCTGTATGATTAGACAGTTTAGATGGCTTAAATTGAGTTTTTAAACTTTTAGTGAAATCTCCGTTCATCTTGTGTTGAGGGACACGTAATCTGAAGACAGAGAGGGGGCGGGCCGACGCAGCAGCGTGCGTGGCGCGTCACCAGCTTCCAGCGAGGCGGAGCTCGCTACTCAGATACGTGACGTCAACCAATCAATCACAGCGCTTGTAGTTCTTTCCCCAAGCAATCATGGTGAATGTAGTTTTATTACCATCAACCAATGCAGTGCCGGAAATGACGACAAAAATGGGCTGGCCGCATCGACGTGCGTCCCCCACCTCAGCGAATCAGCGCTTTACAGATACGAGACGTGATTGACAGATCACGACTCTCTTTTTATCCAATCACAGCTCATAAACAAACATGTATGACACGTCGCTTTAACGTTAGCTTAGCACAGCAGAACCCAATTCTACAGACTCTATACACCACTCAAACGCTTCAAATTAACTTTCCAAAATTCTGAAATATGCGGCGAGCACACTTAGATAGGCCAACTTAGTTACGCTTAGTAACCCAGCACTGCAGCTGTTGAACAAACACGGACTCGCTCGGAGCCACTTCAAAGTCGGTTCCGGTCCACTTTTTAATGGAGCAGGACTCGGGTCTGACAGAACCCAGCCGACAACGTTCTAACAGTAATATGCTTTTTTGACCTGTTCTAAAATGTAAAATACCACACAAGAGAAACAGGTAGATGTTAATGAAATCTTTCAGGCATTTTGACTCGGCGGTCAACAAAGCTTTGTACAGGAGTCTGCGTGAACTGGACAAGAACCAGAACCCCCACAGACCACGGGCTGACAAAAACCTCACCTAAAGCTTCCAACAGTGTGTAAAAGAGTTGAACGAATAACAATCTCTCAGCTTCAAATGATAAAAACATGCAGAATCTGCCTGTCTTGAACACTTCCAGCCAAAATTATTATCCTCAGAGTTTAAAACTTGGATCCTAATATGCAAACATGATGTTACAGTTCATGAGAGACCACAGATTTATGAATAATCTTTCAGAAAACACGTACTTGGGCCACCAAGTAAACATGAGGGAGCCACCATATTGTGTCTTTACACACATAGGGTGCCACCCAGATGTAAAGGATTTTAGCAGGGGTCAGTATTAAGCTGACCTCTTTATCCTTAATTAATTTCTTATTCAGATTGAATAGTAATTTCACGGATTCTTTTCTTTTTCAGTTTACCCAATATTTCTGTGATCTTTATGATGGATAAATAAATAAAGCCATTAAGTGACAGAGACGTTAACTTAGTTTGATATGTCAAAGACACTACCATTTATTTAAAATAAATCAACTAAATTAACACCATTACACTTGATTGACATGATTTCACTTTCTTTCAATTTAACACGTCAGCACAGTTAAATTACAACACAACAGACATAAATACTGGATGTTAACATATTTAGTCTGAGGGCTCTTTAGCTTAAATATAGTTTCCAGATAGATTGAGAGGGATAAGGAAATAGGAGGAGAGATGGAGAGATGGTTTAAAGGAAATTGTCTTGAGCATGTTACCAGAAATGACACTTTCATCCGACTTCTGCTAAATCCAGGTACGTTTGTAAACAGCTCTTTACCTTCGACGACGAGTCTGATAAAGAGATGACACCAGCCTTTCAGATGCACAGAGTCCTTCAGGCCCAGCACGTCCGAGCCGGTCCTCGTTTACGTTTTCAACGTCTCCTGGGATCCGCATCAACCATCAGAAAATATGTCAGCTACTGGCCTCTGACTTCAAGATAACTATTCCAGGAAGGAATAAACAAAGTTTTGAGCTTACGCTCGTTCTAAGTGGACTATAACAGCATATTAGTCCTTAACTGGATGACATGCCCTTAGCGTGTGACTAAATGTCCATCCAGCTCTTTGGGAAAGTTAACATCTCTTTGAAGTTCCCAGCAGACTCTCCAGTTCCATCAACAGCTTAGAACTTTTAGGAAGGATCCTGAGATGAGAGAAACTTGTCTCTTTTCCATTGGTTCAAAAGAAAAACAGTCGAGCAGTTCACTTGTTATCACGATTCAAGGTGAAATTCAGCAGAGGGAGATTGTTTAGGAAAAGACAGAGAAAGCTGGAGTCATTCTCCTGCAAACAACGGATTAACTGTCTTCTTATTTCTAAACAAAACGGTCGGGCCTCTCTGACCCGAGCCCTCAACTTTCACACAATTTGTGAATACATCGTTAGTGCAGAAGTGACACAGTAATGCTTTTACAGAATAACACAGCTTAAAAGCACACATCATGAAAATGACAAAAGTTATTCTTTTGATTACATTAGAATAAAATCAAAGATAGAAATAGTCTCTTTTGGTGACTATGTTCTCAGATTACAACTAATGGAATAATTTGTAGTAAATGTCTTGCTTTACTGAGAGGTCAGTAAAGGTCATCTCTGGAACAGTTCAAAAATACACAGGTGTATCAAAGTGGACACGGTCATGCCCACTACAGTATGATCAGAAGTTAAAGAAGCTCGCTAATTATATGCATAAAGAGATTTGCAGTTCTTTTTCGGTCAGTATACTTGGTACAACACATATGTATACATATATGGGGATTGCATCCTCACGAGACCTACCTGAAAAAATGTCCTTCAACACATCTGTCAAAGGCCAGTGTGACTGTGTTATGTACCCTGAGTGTTTTTAAACATTATTGTTGTGTGTATGTTGGCTGCAGTTCTGCAGTCTGTGAAGAAGCACCTCTCTAATCAGGCTTAATTTGTTGCTGCTGCTACCACCTGCTAGAGCTCCCTTTTTAAGAAGCTGAGAGCTGTGAGGTGCGGAGTTGTGAAAGGACAAGCTCTTGTGAACAAACAGAGAGGCTTGTTTGGTGGAGTTTTAGCTGGAAAACCAAGCAGGGTGTTGGGAGCCAGCTGTGGCTGGTTTTTGTGACAAGAAGAATCTTGTGTTAGAGTGACTTGGATGCCATCCTAAAGGTAACCAAGTTTCAAGACAGCCTTTGCTGTATTTTTGTACATGTGTGTCAGAGGTGTATTTCCGCCCCCCTTGGCCATTGTATTTGAGCTCCTTTGAGGAGTTGTAGTGAGCATTTACATGCTTGTGAGGACTCTATAGAGAGTTGTATTGAAGCACTGTTAGTGCTTATTTTGACCTCTAGTTTACTAAGAGGTGAGGACTCGGATTAACTTGCATATTAGGCTGATTGGTAACTCTAAATTGACCTTGGGTGTGAGTGAGACAGGCCCCTCTTGTAAATGAGTCCCCGTGGCTCAACGAGGCTAATCTGTATAAATAAAGGTTGAATGAATGAATGAAAACTTAGAGTGTGAGTGTGTGAAGTACTGTTAGTGCTTTTGACCTCTAGTTTACCTGAGAGATGAGGACTTGAGCTTTGAGGCTCAAGTGTGTTCAGCTTGTAGAGCTGTGGTGTTTTTGTCGTCTGTAGGACATCAGTTGGTTTTTTTCTCTTTATTCTTTTTATCACTTTGTATGATGAGGTGGGCTTGGTAGTCTTGTTTTCGCCTCTTTGTTTATATTTAGAAGAGGTGTTTTTGTACAGGTAGATCGTGGTCTAGGCCAGCTTTGACGGCACTGTATTAGGGTTGGCCTGGTTTAGACTGCATTATTTTATGTTTGGCCAGCTTATCTGATCCATCTTTCAGTTGTTACTTTATTTTTGTTCCTGACGTGGGCGCCAGAAGAAGGACGTTAGGCTCCAGACCTGTGATGACCTCGCCAGCGACTGAAGCCCTTAGTTTAGTTTAATAAACTTTTATTTTTAAACCTTTTTCTGTGTCCTGCGTCCTTTAAATATGTCTCTGGCCTACGGGTCGTAACAGACTGCTGCATACACATCAGTCCCCACCCTCCTAGGTTAGACGTATTTAGCATAGTCTAATGTCTCTAATCTTTTTGCACTTCACCTGATTGCAGTCCCCTTGCATGTTGCTTAACTGTTCGACTGGTGGTGAGCTTGCTCCCTACCCAGGGCATGGCTACTCCTGCTTGCTGCTTGTTTAGCCTGCTAACTTTCAGCATTTGCTTACCTCGTTTAGCCTAGCTAATGCCTTGCTGTCTTTCTAGCCCAGGGGTCTGTCATCTGTGGCTCTAGAGCCACATGTGGCTCTTTGTTTCCTCCACAATGGCTCTTTCAAACTTTGACTAAAAGTAACATAAAACTGAAGTTTATTGGTTGTTATACAAACAACATAAAAATGACTAGTTTTAGCTGTTTTCATGTAATTTCTTAGGAAAATACTCACTTTAGCTTTTTGCTTTATTTCTATACTTATTTTTTTCTACAATAAAAAATACATAGGTCTGCATAGCTCTCATAGTTTGTTTAATTTAAAAAAAATCCCCACCTCTTTACAAGAATCTGGTCTTTTCATTTGTCTTGAATTGTAATAATATCAATAAATGTTAAAAATCATTAGATATTTTTAACTTTATAATGTCAACCATACTGGCCACAAAAGTCTCCTCCAACCAACTTTGCACCATCCTGACAAACTTAATGTGGCCTATGGGCCACCAGTTGATAACAGTTGTAGCAGGTTGTACCAGGTTGTTGCGGCTCTGGACACATTGAATGTAGTGAATGAAGGAGTACAAAATGGCTCTTTTGATCATAAAGGTTGCAGACCCCTTAGCCTGTTTAGCTTGCTAACCGGCTAAGATCTCTCTTCCCTGTTTAGCCTTGCCAACGAGGGAGCGAGTAAGAACAGCATAAGCGGACTAAAGTGTCTAAGCAGCTAATTTGTGCCTTTTTCACTTGCTAACTGACAACCTATTCTCTTTCTCTAAGTCTAAGTCTTTCTTTCTCAGATTATTCATAATTTGTGTACTGTGCACACCAACAAATTACTTTTCAAGGTAGAATTATCCCATAAAGTTAATTCTAGTTACTAAACAAACAAGAAAGTCTGCAATTATGATCAGAAGTAAAAGAAGATTGCTAATTTGAGGAGGTATGACATGAAAAGATTTGCAGTTATTCATTTGTACATTTTCACTTAGGGTCTTTAAAGTCACACAAATTTGTTGAATTCCTTGCGAGGAATCATCTGAACTTTTCTTTTTTCCAAAAGACCATCATAAATCAATACATTATTGCCAGCTTTTGGACTGGAGTGTAACATATTAGAATGATGGAATGAAAGCAGGGTGGTTGAACACCAAACAGTATACTGTAAAAACAACCATTAGCAGGATCACAGTTATTTTGTACATGCAGACACAGAAACTATGTTAAATCATTTGTTTCCTTGTTAAGTGTTAATTGCTGTGTTGTCCAAATTTTTGTACAAAGACATCTGTATATAGATGTGTAATAGTATATCAAACTTTTGCATTTCTGTGGTAATTTATTGGCATTATGTTAGTTCATATACTTTTGTCACATTTCCTGAAAAGTGAGGCTGTAAAAAATTTATAAAAACTCACGCTCATAGGTTACATCTTCAAAGTTTCGGCTCTTATGGTATATTTCAAGTCTTGGTACTGTGGTTGTATAAAATGAACACTTGTGGCTTAATTAAGAAAACTGTATTACATTTTCAGTGGTTTTGCAAAAGCAGGACTCCTGGATGCAGTGATTCATTTCATAGAAAAGGATGTGATTTAGAACAAGCTCTACTCATGCATAAAACACAAGCGGCACAAAAACAAAAGCATGATAAAATATTGAGACGCTATTCAATGATTATTATGAATGCTACTTTGTTTTATTGCTTAAGACCACACATGAAAACTACTACTGATGGTATTGTACAAATCATTTTAACTGAGTACTTTTTAAGAGTCTAAAAATAAAATACAATGTTAGCACCTCCAAATAACTTTTGTTGCCCTCAATTTGTAACACTTTTGTTCACTCAAAAATATGTGAAGTTTCCATTTTCCTTGACGTACACACAGCGACTATACAAGAAGAAAAATGTGTCTATTCATTTTTTTTTGTTTATTCCATGCTAATTTTAATTTAAAACTTAACAAAATGCTTTATGTATTGGGATACAGTATATGGATTCTCCAGACCACTTTCAAGTGAAGGCTAGGTAAAATGATTAAGAACAACAACAAAAAAAAATGTTGATAGCTCTTTGGATGGCTTTAGTTTGAGGAAACAGAGTTCACTTATGTATGAATTAATTGCTACTTTGAACAAAGCCACGTTCCAAACAGATTGCTGTTATTTGCTTGTTATAATCCTTGCTGGGAACCACCTTCCCTCTTTAATCTCATTCCTTCCTAAAATTCTACTCAACATCTATCCTTTCTAATCATCTTCCACTGAGACTGAGATATAAATAAATTTGTGATATATCCAGCAGGTTAGCTAAAATTGCCTAGCAGGCATTGCTATCAACTCCATTTTCTACCCAATGATCTTTGACAAATGTTTCAGGCCACTGGGTGGTTTTGGCTTGGTTTAGTTAAAAAATAATAATTCTAGAAAAATTTTGTTCATATTAAAAATTGGTCTTATTTTTTCTGCAGTATGAACACGTTCATTTAATTGGCTCAGTCAGTAAAAATATTGCTCACATGGCCATTTTGCAACTTGACACCTAATACAAAAAGTCTCCAACTGTAAACACAATTGCTCAAAACAGGAGTGATAACAAGCTCAGTCTAGGACAATGACTGGTGCTAATTAGACTGTTAACTGAGTGCATGCTCCATTCACAGTGAACTTTTAAAAAGTCAAACAGAAAACATGGAGAATAAAGTAAAAAAAGAACTGAAACGTGCAAACTTGTGTAATGGTTTCAAATAGTACAGTGAAGTTGCTTATGTGTGGGAAAAAAACAAACAAACAGATGAATATACTTATTTTGGGACACTATTGTGAACATCTATGAAGTTCTAATCATCAAGTGTCTATTGAAACTTTTTGATTGAATCTGTGCAATTAGCAACTCAGATATACATATTTTTTAGGGATGTAACGGTACACGTGGGTGTACCGAACCGTTTCAGTACGGCACGTTCGGTTCGGTCCACCTACGTATCGTTTCGGTTATTTTTTCACTCATTAAACGTTATTAACGGGAGAATATGTGCGCCGCGGAACTAAATTTCCTGGGCGCGTTTCAGCACGGCGCTATTATCTTGCAGCACGCGCAGCCTTTAGCAGCCTAGCATCTCGTGTGCGGTCTCCTGTTTGGGAACGCTATTGCTTTCTTGTTAAAAGACGAGCGCAAATCCAAAGCTGTGTGTCAACATTGTCTCACAAAGATTGGTTCTGCAGCAGCAACACGTCTAACATTAACGGACTTGAAACAACGTCATCCGAACGTGAACAAAGAAAAGCAGCTTGTTGCTTGCGAAGACAGCAGCTACATTTAAACATCCTTCATCAGGTTATTCAGATCAGTCAAGAGCTATAACACAAACTGTAGGAGTTTTTAAATCTCTGAATCTACGTCTGAATGTTGTTGATGTGCAGGCTTTAAAGTTCTTGAGCGTAGCTACGAACATCCATCATGTCAACACTTCAGCCAAAAAGTTCAGCACTTTATAAAAAAAAACTAAAACTGATATTGTCAACAAGCCCTGGAGCTGATTAAAGCCCTGCCCTGATGATGATGAGTGAGAGATTCAACCGTTCAAGAAGAGGAATTGTTCTTTTATTATTATTATCTAATTAATCTTTTTTATTTAAAATCATAATCTTATTAACTTTTTTTTTTACCTCTTTGTGTTTTATTTCCAGTCTGGGACAGAAGTAACTGCTGTCTTCTTCCTCTTCAGGGAAATCCACCAGATCACCTGCAGCTAAGAAGTCTGTGATGACTGAACTCTGAACCTTTCCAGGGACAGGTGGGAGCAGGTCCAAGAAGAAGTTGTTGTGAGTAATGAGGATAAATACAGCCACACTGCTGCTACCTGTTGTTATTGAGATGATTTTATCCACCACTGGAGATATTACTGCAACTAGATACAGTATGTGCTTTTAGCAGAAAATGTGAACAAGTTGGTATTTTTGGACAAAAACTTAAAACTTGAATAGTTAGATTGTATAAAGTATGCTGCTGCTTATTGTTCTGGTTCTGACTGTTATTGTATTTATTAAGATTTTTATTATTGTTAATATAGTTTATTTATTATAAAGAGTGTTGTTTATTGAAAATGTCATCCAAATGGGTCACTTTTATTTATTTTTATACAAACGTATTTTTGGCATATTTTCAAAATAAACATTTTGTAAGTCTTTATTTTGTCGGGGTTTTTCGTACCGAATATAAACTGAACCGAGCCCTCCTTGAAACTGAACCGAACTGATATGTGATTTTAGCATACCGTTACACCCCTAATATTTTTGTATTTATGCAAAATAAAGCCAATGTGAAACACACAATTCAGGTAAAGTAAAAGTGACTAGCAACACACACACACACACACACACATACACACACACACACACACATATATATATATATATATATATA
>JBBPBX010021123.1:0-41765 GCA_038048925.1 Garcialebias charrua | reverse complement strand
TACAAAATTGTGTTTAAGCCTTATAAAACCATTAAACATTATAGTTTAGTTCTTAAGCTGGTAATAACTGATTATGGAAGGAGGGTTTTATGAACTAACCTTCAGTTTGCTGCTCCATAAATCCAAAATGTTCTCCATTTTGCTAATGTTCTCCTCTGAAATAAACATCTCTGTCACAGCAGGCTCGTGAGGGTCTGGGCTGTTCAACCTCTCAGATGCCCCCTGCATATTTTCTGAGGGCGCTGACACCCTGCTGGACGACTGACCTGCGGCTCCATCAGCTAGAAGGTAGAAAACACAAACTGAGCATGTGAAATTTAACTTTATGGCCTTAGTATTTCTGAGCCTCTTCAACATAAAGATGAACCGATTTAAAACTGTGCATCATTGTTTTCTTTGTGTTTTACTGAGTTTACCAGGAGAGGCTCTTGAATCTGTGGCACGCACAGTGATTAAAGGGGAGGCCTGTGAAGATCTGCTGGAATGCCTCCCATCTTTAGCTTCTGTTGAAGATTCTGTCAGGGGACACAAGAGTTAAATAGATAAAAATAAATACTGTCAAAACAAATCTGGAGTCAAATCATTTAAAGGTGATGGTAAAAATTCAGAAAACAGAAGATTGGTTAAGTCCAGAAGACTCTGCTGGTGAGAGTGCTGAATAAGATGCTACTTGTCCAAGAATGCATTTATGTCAATATCTTAATTAAATTCTGCAGGGAGGAGAGGATAAAGCCTGCACTCTAAAGATCACTGTGGGCACAGTTCTAGGGGATCATTACCAATCAGCCTGTCAGCTCCCTACATCACAGTGTGCTGCTCCAAGACAGCACTAAACCTTCAATGAGAGCTGAAACGTGGGGGGATAAAGCAGGGGGTGCAATAGGGCAGACTGATATTTGCTACTGTAGATTGGCTTCTAAGATGAAAACAGAAAGCTGATGAACAGACACTACATAAACTTTTTATATGATGAGATGAAAAATCTCCTTGAAACTTGGACGAGGGCAGAAGATTCTGTGGAGTTTGTCTCAGGAAGTCTTTAGAAATATTTATGGAGGAGTCTTGCAAACATAAAACAACACAAATGACCTGGTTGATGCTGTAACTTTGTCTTTCCTTTACTCTGAGAAATCAGACCCTTCAGCTGACCACTGGCAAGAGTCTCAAGCTTAGGGGCGACAACAGCATAGCGGAGGAGTTCCTCGTACTCATCCTGCAGATCCAGATGCATAAACAAAGAACAAAAAAACAGTGTCCAGCTGTTTAAAGATGAACAGTATGTCACAAAGTTCAAAAAACGTTCAATACAAAAAAGACTGGACTTTATTTGTAACAGAAGATGTTTCGCTCTTCATCTGAGGAGCTTTTCCGAGGAGAAAGCTCCTCGGATGAAGAGCGAAATGTCTTTTGTTACAAATACAGGTAGTCCCCGACATACGAGCAAGTTCCGTACCTACGGGCCGTTCGTAAGTCGAAAATACGCAAGAAGAATTACAAAAAAAAAACCTTAAAATAAATAAATAAATGAATACATGTAGATTACTGTACAGTCACCAAGCACTTAGCCTATCCTAACACAGTTTTTAAAGATGAAGGAATTAGTTGAATTGTCTCCCTTTCACATAAAGGGAGCTAGCTCCCTTTATGTGAAAGGTGCCTGCTAGGGAGGAGGTAGACAATTCAACTCACTCCGTAACTATGTTAGGATAGGCTAAGTGCTTGGTAACTGTACAGTACTGTACATTTATTTATTCATTATAAAAAAATATATATAAAAAAATATATATTTTTTTAACGAGATGCATATTTGTAAGTCCGGAACCTCGTATGTCGATGCGCTCGTAAGTCAAGGACTACCTGCAAAGTCCAGTTGTTTTTGTATTGAACATTTTTTGAATTTATCATGTCCTGGTTGACTGAGAATCTTCCCAGTATATCACAGAAGACATTAGTCAGACTCAAAGTCTTTAAATAAGTATATATAATATGTATATATATATATGTATATATATATATGTATATATATATATGTATATATATATATATATATATATATATATATATACAGGTAGTCCCCGATTTACGAGCGAGATCCGTTACAACGAGGCGCTCGTAAACCGGAAATCTCGTAATTTGGAACGGCCGCCATTTCTCTCGTAAATCCGGAATTTCGCTCGTAAATTGGAACGGTTTTCGCTAGCGCGACTACAAACACTCTATTTTCATCCAAAAACTGCTTATGAGTGCATAAAAATGATCGGAAACGTGTGTTCATATGCTTATCTAACTAACTGTGGTGAAAAAACACATGAAAACTCAGTATTTTTTTCGTTTTTTCCAAAAATTCGCAGCTCGTAAGTCTGGAACCTCGCAGATCAGAGCGCTCGTAAATCGGGGACTACCTGTATATATATATATATATATATATATATATATATATATATATATATATATGTATATATGATATATATATATATATATATATATATATATATTAGGGGTGTAACGGTACGCTAAAATCACATTTCGGTTCGGTTCAACTACAAGGAGGGCTCGGTTCGGTTTATTTTCGGTACAAAAAAAAGGACAAAATAAAGACTTACAAAATGTTTCTTTTGAAAATATGCCAAAAATACGTTTGTACTGTACAGTATTGTACCGGTAGTAATAAATAAAAGTGACCCATTTGGATGATATTTTAAATAAACAGCACTCTACAATAAAACTATTTTAACAATAATAAAAAATCTTAATAAATACAATAACAGTCAGAACAATAAGCAGCAACAGACTGTTTACAATCTAACTAATCAAGTTTTTGTCCAGTAGCATCAGTGTGGCTGTATTTGTCCTCATTACTGTACTCACAACTTCTTCTTGGTGGGACAGGTGCTGGAAAAGTTCAGAGTTCAGTTCAGTCATCACACACTTCTTAGCTGCAGGTGATCTCTGGTGGATGTCTGTCCCAGACTGGAAATAAAACACAATTAAAAAAAAAAGTTAATAAGATTATGATTTTGAATAAAAAAGATTATTTAGATAATTTTGATTTGATTTGATGTTTATTCATTCATTTTAAAAGAACAATACAAAACAGTTTCATCAGATACAAGAATACAAGTAGGATAAAATGAAATGAGCAGAAAGAAGATGAAATCTTATTATATCTGCCCCTTATTTCACAGTTTGTTCAAACAATGATAACCTTCAAACTACATCACAAAATGAATAACTACTTAATTTTTCTAACTGTAATACACAAACACACTAAGCTACATCATATATAGTTTTTGAGCAAGTCCTTTTTGACCTTTTTCTTAAATGTATACATTGATTTTGCATTTTTCACATCACTCTCCAGAACATTCCACAGATAATAATAATAAAAGAACAATACCTCTTTTTGAACGGTTGAATCTCTCACTCATCATCAGGGCAGGGCTTTGCTCCAGGGCTTGTTGACATCAGTTTTTGTTTTTTCATAAAGTTCTGAACTTTTTGAGTGATGGGGGTTCGTAGTGAGGATCAATAACTTTAAAGCCTGCGCATAATAACAACACTCAGACTTCGACTCAGATATTTAAAAACTCACAGTTTGTGTTATTGCTCTGGACTGATATGATTTACCTGACAAAAGTAGTTTAAATGCAGGCGTGCAGCTGACAGCTGTTGTTAGCGGCAAGCTGCTCGTTCTTCACTGCGGTGTTCACATTCCGATGACGTCGTTTCAAGCGCGTTCACGTGAGACGTGCCAAGAGAGAGAGAGCCAGTCTCTTCATGAAACAAAGTCCACACACACAGCGCTGAATGTGCGCGCCGCTCGTCTTTTAACAAGAAACAGTCCCAAACAGGAGACCGCAGTGAGAAGCTAACGGCTAAAGGCAGCGCGAGCTGCGCGTGCTTCGCGATAATAGCTCCGTGCGGAAACGCGGCCAGGAAATTTTGTTCCGCGGTGCATATATTAACGTTCAATGAGTGGAAAAAATAACCGAAACGGTACGCAGGTGGACCGAACCAAACGTGACGTACCGAAACGGTTCGGTAAACCCATTACAACCGTTACATGCCTAATATATATATATATATATTGAGCAATTTTCTGCATAGTAAAAAAATTGTGCCAGTGACACTTTAATGAAACTCAATTTAATCATTACGTACAACTACAAATAGTCTTTAAAACAGTTTTTAATCCCTGGGTCATAAGATTGCAGAAATCCTGTAATTCCTGATGTGGAATTATATGAATGGAAATGATTTTTTTCCCCCTCTCGATTATCGCGGCGGTTACGTTCCACACACCCCTGCAATAGGTGAAAATCCGCAAAGTAGGAACGCTATATTTATTTTAGTATTGATATATTTTAGGCTTTATAAACCCTTCCCACACTCCTGCAATGTTCTACACTCTTAAACCTACGTCATTTTAACAACATACATATATGTACTGCAAACTTTTATATGGGCACTCACCAGCCTTGGTCCAGTTCTGGTCAGGTTCTGATGGGCTCTCTGCAGCCGTTGAGCACCAGATGCTTTTAGAAGCAGCACTCAGATTGATTGATGAGGCTGGAAGTAGCCCTGGTCCACGTCCGGTCGGTCCCGTACGGCTCTCTGCATCCACTGAGCGCCAACATCACTTTGAAGAAGGACATAACTTTTAATCAGGTTCGGATCAGATCATAACGTTCCCTCCATTTTCTGCAGAAATAATTGGCTGGAAGCACTGTGGACTTCTGGGTAGTGTAGTTCTCCCCCCCCCCCGACATTACAGTGTAGGCTTGTTGAAAGAAAACTACAAAATGGAGGTGCCTGTCCGAAGTTTTTTTTCCCGTTAACTTTTTATCCCATAATTAAATGAGTAATATTAAAGTTGACAATCATTGAAAAACCACGAAAGAGCGAGTCCGCAAAAGTCGAACCGCAAAGTAGTGAGGGACTATTATGAGTTTTTTTTGTTTGTTTGTTTGTTTGTTTGTTTGACTTTTCTTTAAATTACCTCATTGTTGTTTAATAAACTACATTTTTTGTTCTGTTTCTGAGAAATGTTGCAGATGCTTCAAAGTATGACGACTCTCCGTGTCTCTATATGAACCATAGAGTGACAATAAAGACTATTCTATTCTATTTTATTCTATTCTAGTCTACTGTATTCTATTCTATTCTATTCTATTCTACAACCCATGAATGTTTAGAGTCAACCCAATTCAAGATGGTCAACACAGCTAATCAACCTGAGCAAACACAAAAATGGCTTTAACTCCATCAGTTTTACAGACATTGAGCTCTATTTTTGCGTGGTAGTAGCAGAGAGTACACCTTATCTAATACCCTGAGCAGGTAACAGATCCGTCAAAATGTATCTTTAAATTTTGACATGCAAGCCTGTGAGCAATATGCATTCCTTCAAGGAAGGCATACTTTCACCATGCGCCGTAAAGTCGATTATCTTTGGCAGCCATCTTGAATCAAGTCTGTCTGTCTGTCCATCCATCTATGACTTTTGTAGTTCTAGAAGTTTATTTTTGGAGCTCTAGAAAAAAGCGAAACAAACAAAGTTGAAACACAAAACTATGCGTAAAGCGTTCATATCCGACTTTGCCGTGGCGCTACTTTGACGACGCATGTCTATAAAAACAAAATGTCAAGCTGTAGTTTAGCTTAAGTTTAAATCATTGAAAACATTTTGACACATAAAATGTTAGATCGCTCACAAAAGTCACAAAATGGAGCAAAAGCCAATTCCCTAAAGTAATACAGTATATAGGTGCACAAATAAAACGTTTCATTATTTATTCTCCCACAGCTCCTTCCTTCCACAGAATAAACCAACTGATGACATCGTTTCAACACAATGCTGACCCTTAACACTGATATAACCAGGACGATGCATACCGGTACATGAACTTTCAGCATAAATAGCCTTAAATTGATTTTTGTTTACTTGAGGTTTGAAGAAGACTCAGCATGTAATAAAGTAAGCAAAGACAACTAAACAATATGCACGAGTGTTCTTTTCTTTTCTTAGTACAAGTATTTTAAAACATTCATTTAACACAAATCTGAATTCTATACCATCATTTGAATGCACTATTAACACTCAGCTTTATTTGAGCTGTGACAGAACTGTGCACGCACATCATTTAAAAAAAAAACATAATTTTTACTGATTTGAAGGATGCCTTTTATCAACGTAATGAGCCTGAACATAAAAGCAGAACTTTGATCCAGCTTGGTGGTGCCAGGGTGGTAGAGTTTTCTCATTTAACAAGGTTACCCTTCGTTTTAAAAAGGCCATTCCCCCTCAATGCACATGTTTTAGTCTGATCAGTCCCCCTGTGACCCCAAAACACAGTGGGAGGTCGAAAGTGGTTGTCATTCATTTACGCACCTGATTATCCTCCATCTATATTTGATTATCCTCCATCTACGCTCAGAAGAATGGTGGCGAGGACAGATTCTTCTGCAACACGACTGGAGAAAAGTGCAGGGAGGGAAAAGTAAGTTACAGGAAGTAGACGAGGACAGACGAAATAGAGGAGAAAAGGAGACAAAACTTGAAGGAAGCCGAGAAGGTTGCAACTGGCAAGTTTGGATGTGAGATGAAAGGAAGGAAGTGGAGGAGGAAAAGAGAGCTGTGTAGGGGAGGGAGGGTAAATGGAGAGAGGTCCATAAGCCCCTGGATGATGAGAGAAAGGCTGACTCTCCCAGGACAGATTTGACAGGTTTCAGAAGTGGGGGAGCCTGCAGCTAGAAGTGTCTGCCTGCACCCTTAGGAGCTGCAGGGAGGGCTGGTGTGGAAATTGTGATTGGGAATATGTGCTTAAGACAAACAAAACAGAAGAAAGTGTGCCTGATGAAAGTCGCCTCTGTGTGTATGTGTGCACTTCTTTTTTTTTTTTTTTTTACTCACGTCATCGCATGAGGAACAAACTTATAAAACTACAGGATGCACTGCTTCCAACGCCCCATGACTTTGACAAATGCAGCCGTTTAATTAGCTTATTGTGCACATTGTGCACGATGGCATCATTATGACAACTTACACGTGATAATTAAAATAAAGACAAAGCTGAGCTATCAACTCACAGCCTTAGATCAACTCGCGCAGCCAATTTGTTTGTTTTGCCTGCGAACAGCCGAGGCTGCGAACCCTCAGATTAGGCAGACGTGAACACATGTAGGCTGGAAGAATAAATAAATGAAAAGGGAGGAAGTGGAAGCAAAGGATGAACTTATTTGTCCTCCCTGCACAAACAGCTTAGTATTGGTGCAGTGCAGCCTGCAGAGAGCACCACCCTGCCAAAATAAAGATGAGCTGGGGCCTGTAGTAAAGGAGACGTCTGCCACGGGCGGCCCCTGAGATCTAATCAGAGGGCTTAATATCCCCCACAGCGAGGAGACCTTGGCCCCTCAGCCCCCTCAGCCCTGACACCCCTGATGCCCAGCCCGGCTCTGCTCCGACTCCACGGCCAACAAACTCCACAAAGTTGTCTCTTTCTCCCCCACCTCGCGCTCTCAGCAGGGAGAGACACAATGGCCAGCCACTGATCCTGTTTGGATGTGGTTTTGGATTATTTCTTCCTCGTTTCTCCATGTCCTCATTTTAACCCTCCACGAGGACATGCCTCTGTTTCTCCTCTGAATAGGCAATGCCGTTGCATATTTTATACGTGACTCATGCTGCCAAATGCCAATACAACGTCCCTCCATAGTCCATTCCTGCTTATCCCTTTATTACACGTTTCACGCTCATTTGAAAAACAACCACGAAGACAATGGAAAAAGTAACAGCTCTGGAATTAATTATACGCGTGCCACACTAAACCTGATCCTTTCAATTAACTTTAACGAACAAAAATTTAACCTAAGCTCTTAATATGATAGTTCAAATGTTTTTATTCAGTCCTGGTTTGGAGAAATAGTTTAAATCTGACTAGATGGGGCCAAGACCTGAGTGGACTGGTGCCACCTTTAACCTGTTGGTTCTTGAAATCATCCAGATGCAGACCCTTGAGCAGACAGGTTCAAGATCCAAAATGTTTAATGACTAAACTGAGATACCATATCCAAACAAACATAATAGGACTTAGCAGTGGATCTCACAATGTACAGTACTGAGAAGACCAAGGAGATTAAAACTGGGAAGGTGGCTGCTAAATGAATTAAGGTGGGGTGATATATAGCAGGTGGGAGGGAATGCAGCTGAAAACAAAGATCACTGAGGGAAACAATAACAGAAATCTGGGAAACCAAATAAATCTAAAATGCAATGAAAACTTAAGATTAATCAGAATCAACTTTATTGTCATTGCACCGAACCACAAAGAAACTACATTTCAAAACAGAAACAGACATGGGGAGACAGAGGTGTCTGTGGCTGCGGCCTCGTGGGAGGCGCTGCCCTTTTCGTTTAGATAAGATTAACCTTAATTTCTTGAGTGGCAAGTAACAAAAACAATGATGGCATGACAAGAAAACAAGATCGAGAACAATCAGAATGGGAAAAACAGGAAAACCAAACCCACAAAACAGAAAAAAACGTAACTTTATATATAGATGGTGTAGAGAGGCAGGGCAGCCGACTCGAGACCCGAAAGTCCCAGGTTCAATCCCCAGTCATTGTACATCTTGTGGTGTCTCTGAGCGGCACACCCTATCCCCAATTGCTTCCTGGGCGCTTACAATAGCTGCCCACTGCTCCACCTGGGGGTGGATGGGTTAAATGCAGAGAGCCAATTTTGCCATTGTCTGGGAACATACAATGATGACAACACATAACACATTATATATATACATACATACATACACACACGCACACACCTATATATACTGTATATATATATATATATATATATATATATATATATATATATATATATACGTATATACGTATATACAGGTAATCCCCGACTTACAAGCGCATCGACATACGAGGTTCCGGACTTACGAGCTGACTAACGAACAGTAAATTTGTAAAGAACATACAGAAAATACAGCACTTTTATGTGTTTTTAGATGAAAGTGTGTTAGCTAACAGTTTGTAAACAAGTTTCTGAGCATGTTCATGAACTAGTATGTACGTTTGTGTTGAAAAACAAGTGTTCGTAGTAGCGCTAGCATAAATTTTCCGACTTACGACCAAAAATCTGGACATACAAGCAACACGTGTTTTGGGTTCCGACATACGAGATTTCGTGTTACGAGCACCTCGTAGGAACGGAACTCGCTCGTAAGTCGGGGACCCCTATTACATTTTAGTCTCATATATTTCACAGCAGTTCGGACAAACACTATTTCATAAATCTTTACATTACAGTACATTGTTATTCTGGCAGGAATATTATGATATCCCTGCTGGAAGTGCCTCAGGTTGCACTGGAAGTGCTACATCTAGCTGCTACTGTCACTGTCTGCGCTTGAGTTCCATGTAAATAACCACGTACTATAAAACTGACAGTAGTGTTTGTGAAATAACAGTAAAATAAACTGCTTTGAAACTTTGAGCTTGAGAGAGTTTTAGGATAGTTAGTTGTTTAGTCACAAGTCTTTCACTTTTTAATCTGGTCTGAATTATTTTTAGTTTTCAATAAAGAAGCCACTGCTTCTCCACATCGAGAGGAGCCAGTTGAGGTGGCTCGGGCTTCTGGTTAGGATGCCTCCTGGACGCCTCCCTGGTGAGGTGTTCCGGGCATGTCCCACCGGGAGGAGACCCAGAGGAAGACCCAGGACACGCTGGAGGGACTATGTTTCTCGGCTGGCCTGGGAACTCCTTGGGATTCCCCCAGAGGAGCTGCTCCAAGTGGCTGGGGAGAGGGAAGTCTGGGCCTCCTTAAGGCTTGGTTATAGTTGCGCTTTGGTCCGCAAGCTGGAGCGCGCGTGCTGCACGCGCACTCAGCCGTGCGGCTTCATGCGTTTACAGTGGCGCACGGTGGTGCATGGCAACGTGCTGTTCTTTTACTGAACAGCAGGTGGCAGTACCCTCTAAAACCTGTGCATATGTTGCAAGAAAGGGTGTAGAAGAAGAAATCTACCGTAGAAGAAGAACTGTTTGAAATCACACAACAACAAAAAATGGCTTTCCGCTCGCGTGCTGAACTGTTGTCTTTATTAGAGGAGCAAATCATAATAGAACAACAGTTATTGTGTCTTGCGGTTTTAATGCATGGAGCGGAGGAGGAAGCGATCACGTGACTTTTGGCAAAAAAAAAAAGAAAAGTCCAGATGAAGAAGGGGAATTTAATACATTTTTGTCACATACAAAACATTCCTCCATGCGTCGCGACGCCGTCTCCACGACCACAGCGGCGCAGACAGCAGCAGGCTCTGGTGTGAAGAGCGTGAAGGCTGTTGGTGAGGTCCCCACCCGAGCTGTCAATCAATTCAGTAGCACCCACGGCGCGCGCACTAGACTTGCAGAGTTTCAAAAATTCTGAGGTGCACGACACGCGCCAAACCTACGCGCGGGGCCAAAGCACGGGGGCGGGGACTATGCGATTGCGTCACTTTGGTTGCGCGCTCTCTCGCACCCTATGCGACGCGTCAACCATAAACCAGGCTTTACTTAAGCCTCCGGTAGACCTCAACGTACAAGCAGTACGCCTCTGTACGACATACGTACGCAGAGGCAAAAGCGTAGCCCCGCAGGGCACGAACGCGCAAAGCTCAATTTTTACGACCGCGTACGCGATGCGCGTTGTCTCACAATAAACTGGCCGTGGCCGGACTGTTTTGTATGTTACACAAATGAATTAAATTCCTCTTCTTCATCGCTGATCGGGCCTTTTCTTTTGTTTTTTTGCCTAAAGTCGAGTAATCGCTTCTTCCTCTGTTCACTCCATGACTGAAATGAATGAATTCATGTCCTACCTGGCTGCGCGAGGTTTTAAATATTTCCTGGTGGGCTGTGGGCTGCAGGAAAAGCGCTCCCTGTTTTTATTTTATTTTTTAGAAGTTTTTACTAACATATAAAGTTAGAAAGACCGCAGCGGCTGCAGCCGAGCTAACCGCTGCTCGTCTGGAGCAGAGCCAGCGGCTTGTCACACTCGAGCTGTCAATCATTTCAGTAGGCGTGTCAGCAAGTGACCAATCAGCGACCTGAGTTTGTCCTGCTTCGCGCGCAGCTGATCAAATTACAACAAGAATCTGGAGCGAAAACGCGAGCATTTAACATGAGAACGAAAGCAGAGCTGTGCCAGCGAACGCTTGCGCACAGAATGCACGCGTAGAGTGGCGTACAGGCGGGACGCTGAGCTCTACTCCAGCCTTTAGGCTGCTACCCCCACGACCTGACCCCGGATAAGCGGAAGACAATGGATGGATGAACAAAGATAATTTAAAGAGCTAACTGTAATAAGATAAGACATTAACAGTTTTGACTTTTCTACTGAACCTCTTATCAAATTATTCCAACTATTTCAAACTGACCTGTTTTAATTTGGGAGCTTCCATTTGAACCCTTGTTTCAAAAATCGTTAACTTCTTGTCCTACTGGACCCACAGAATACATGAAAGTATCATTTTTAGCATTTCAGGTTTTCAGTCAACCCTCACTTTATTCTCATATCACAATAAACACTGAGCTATAACTGATAAATGCATAGCTCATTAAGTGTAGCCATAATTGGACCAGGATCGCGTGCTAACAGCTCGTAACAGCAAACTTGACATCTCAGTTATGTTTGGCTCTATTGTAGAGCATTTGAAGGCCCCCCAAGTCTCAAATCCATTTTTATTTTTGCTGTATTGACTTTTTCAGCTTCCAGCCAAAGACATAATGAAGGCTTCCTGCAGCTGCTGTGACCTGCTTCTGTACAGTATATGCAGACAAAACACAGCTGAAGGAAAAGACTATTGTTTATCAGTACATTTTGGCTTCCAGAGCGCACATTCCCTGCAAAGAAAATTGTCATTTCTGGAGCAAAATGGAAGCACAGACGTGTATGATGACTGAGGTCTTAACCTGGAGCAATGTTTTTATCGCCGACTGTAAAAATAGCCGTGTCTGCGCGATTATGTTTATCTTCGTACGGCCGTGGTCATTAGTCCCAGAAATGGACCGTGGCGTTGTTGTTCGTTCATTAGTGCAGGTTTGTTCATTTCTGGTTACCGTCGCTGCCATGTTCCAGAGACAGCTGTCACCCAGGCATTAGCAGTCTGACAGCGTCCCTGCCGTGTCTGCCACGGATCTAAACTTTTATTTCCCAGGTCAGCAGTGTGACATTCAGTGAAGCTGAATGTTTCTTGACTCTACACAGCTCAATAATTAATAATCACTCTCCCAGGTGAGCTCAAAATGGAACGCGTTAAAGTTGTAGCGAAACTGCGGCGACCCTAAAGCCTTTCAAAGAACCCCCTCCCTCACCTCACCTCCCTCACCTTTTCTTGTGGCTGTGCTTCTCTCCCACCGCTGTGTGGCCCTCAGCGCATGCATCAGAAGAAAAGTATGGTGGCCTAAGGTAAATGAACTACATGAAAAAAAAAAAAAAATACATTTGGAAAAACACAACAAAAACACAACAACATTTGAAAAACGAAACTACATTTGAAAAAACGAAATTACATTAGGAAAAAAACAGAATTACATTTGAAAAAACGGAATTACATTAAGCCAAAGCGGAAGTGGCCGGAATCACATTAGAAAAAACTGAATTACATTAAGCCAAACCGGAAGCGGCTGATGTGGAAGTGTTTTTTTTCTAATGTGATTCTGTTTTTTCAAAGGTCATTCTGTTTTTTCAAATGTAATTCCGTTTTTTTCTAATGTGATTCCAGCCACTTCCGCTTTGGCTTAATGTAATTCCGTTTTTTTCAAATGTCATTCAGTTTTTTTTTCTAATGTAATTTTGTTTTTTTCAAATGTAATTTCATTTTTTCAAATGTTGTTGTGTTTTTGTTGTTTTTGTTGTGTTTTTCCAAAAGTAATTCAGTTTTTTTTAATGTAGTTCATTTACACCTTAGGGCCACCGTAGAAAAGTTACTTTGAGCTGTAAGAAATTCAAATGAACCCCCACATGCTAACTTTTCCAGAGCATCCAGACCTTTGAGACAGCCATCCTTAAAGCACAAGGGTCCGGGATAACAAACGGCATGTTTGAAGTGCTCCTTGGAGAGCGCACCAACACAGGCCCGCAATCACGACACTCCCAACACTCCCAGTTATACCCCACTTAGCTTTTCAGTGTGGACCATGGCTTAATTAAAGCAAAATGTATACTATATGTTTTTTAGCTGCAGCATGTTGTGTGTTTATATGATGGCGAGTGGCGCCTGCATGAATAAGTAGTGTAAAGTCATGAATATTTATACTGTCAATATAATTAGCGATGTAGACTAATGGAGGCCATGTTTTGCACTTGAAGCCATGCCAGTTTTTTTTTTTTTTGGTGGTTGTTTATTTCCTGGCTTGTTGTCCCCACTGCAGCACTAAATAAAGAGCATGATTATTCCCAAAGCGTTATGCATTTGCTAACTCTACCATGCGGTCGTTCTACTTGTTGTTCTTGTCTAAACTGTTCTGGTTTTGTGTATATTTATCTCGTGATAAATCCCTTTTTTGTGTATTGACAGTGCCGTCATTTGTTTCTAACCGAGTCATTGCCCTTGCCATTTGATAGAATTAATTGTCTGCTATATGCACCTTATTTTCCACTTTGACTTTGCAGCAAAAGAAAATACAGGTGGTCCCCAACTTACAAGCGAGTTTCGTTACTATGACTATCTCGTAAGACAAAATCTCGTAAATCGGGGACTAACTGTATATACCGCACGAGCTGCCACTGATACACGTACATGTACAGTAATGAACAGTTACCAAGTTACCAAGCACTTCGCCTATCCTAACACAGCTAATTTTAATAAAACATCCATAAACAATAAAAAATTAATTTCTTACTTTGAGCTGCAGCTTTTCTCCGTCTGTTTGCATCTTAGCTCCTTGCACGTCCGAGCTCCGCAGCTTTGTGCAGCTCCGGTCCAAACTGTTTACAGGAAGGACTGTTAGTATGTTAACTCCATACATTTGGAGCCAGAAAAAGAGTTTAATAACTTACTGAAAGCCGTTTATCCGCGGTGTTCGTGCATCCAAACAAGCTGCGCACGTTAGCTGTTGTTAGCCACCGCCATTAGGCCTGCGCTCGTTAGCATGGTAGCCCATCCAAAAAGGCTGTCGGCTTTGTTTCTCCAAGTTAGCTCGGTGTCCCCCGATATCTTAGGCTGCCAAGCGGACATCGAGGCGAGCTGGAACCTCTGATCGCACAAAGCCGGCTGTCGGCTGGAGCTACGAGGCTGGAGCTATCTGGCTAATGTTAGCTCGTTGCTACTCCGGTCCGGCTCACTGTCTGCTGCTTCACGCGGTCAACAGCGTCATTTTGCTTCGTCCATCCATTCCTCTACAAAACCACCGTTAAGCTCCAGACCATGTATCCGAGCGCAGGAACCTCTGATCGGACAAAGTCGGCTGTCGGCTGGAGCTACAAGACTGGAGCTATCTGGCTAAGGCTAAACTCGTGGGCACTGCCGAAAACTGACTGACTGCCGAAAACTGGCGGAAACTTTCGGAAACTGCCGCAAAACTTTGTAAATCGGCTTAAAAATTACAAATTATGTAATTATAATAATAATACTTTATTTATAAAGCCATTTAAAACAACCACAGCTGCAAACCAGTGCTGTAGGCCTACACATGAAATTAAGAACATTTAAACACACACAAAAAAACAACAACTTTTTTTCCCCACATTTTTATTATTATGATAGCTCGTAAATTCGGAACCTCGTAAGTCGACGTGCTCGTAAATCGGGGACTACCTGTAAAATGTTTGAAATCGTTACTAATACTTATACTTGTCTTCCCCTCCCCTTTTCTCTGTATGTGAGCAGTGTTTGTCCAGGCCAACAAGCTCCAGCAGCACATTTTCTCCGCCCACGGGCAGGAGGATAAGATCTACGACTGCTCGCAGTGCCCGCAGAAGTTCTTCTTCCAGACAGAGTTACAGGTGAGCCTTTGGGATGGAGCAGTGAACGCAGCGCTCAGCGAGAGCACTGCCGCTAATTGCATGTGACAAATCCAACAAACACTAACCGCTGCGCACCGCTCTCTGGCTATCCCCTCCATCCTGGCTGGGATGAGCAACTCAGAAGGAATTATTTCAGTCCGTTTCCAAAACTCATTTGTGATGTGCAGATCTGATTTGATTTGCTTATTAGACCAGCAGAGCACTGAAATATCTGGAATTAGAGGATTAGCGGAATGCTCATTTTTGAAGAGGTAATTACATGCAGTGCTGAGACAAAAGCACAGTTGAGTCAATATGCCCGCATCTCCTCTCCTAATCGCAAAGGAGGCCTTGTGGCTAAATATGAGCTCCGTCCTCGGGGAGCCCATATCTGCCCTTCAACAAAGTTAGCAGTTGGACTTATGAACTTGCAACGTTAAGGAGATAATCCATTTTCTAGCAATCTTTTTGCTCTGGTCCTTGGAGGAGCTGGGAAAAATGAAACAGACCTTATTATATTATTTCACTGTGGTGGTGTTTTCCAGCAGCTCTGTTTTGTTTGGGGGATTCGCAGTCGTACACACGGCCCTCGCCTCATATCTAGATCCTTTCCTGTTTTTCAAAACTGAATCACCAAAATATGAGTTCTCTACAAGCGCAATGCTCAACCCGATCGTTAAAATTAATTTTAATGTGTCTTAAAAGGATGGCTCAGATCTCCTGAACTGGGGTAATGTGCAAAAGGTTATGAACAATTAATATCTTACCTGTTGCGGCTAGCTCTTCAATTGGCTTCAGTTTAGAGAGATATACAGGTAGTCCCCGACTTACGAGCGCTCTTACTTAAGAGGTTCCGGACTTACGAGCTGGCGAACGAGCAGTAAATTTGTAAAGAACATACAAAAAATACAGCACTTTTATGTGTTTTTAGATGAAAGTGTGTTAGCTAACCATTTGGAAACAAGTTTCTGAGCATGTTTATGAACTAGTATGAACATTTGTGATGAAAAACGAGTGTTCGTAGTAGCGCTAGCATAAATTTTCCGACTTACGACCGAAAATCCGGACTTACGAGCAACACGTGTTTCGGGTTCCGACGTACGAGATTTCGTGTTACGAGACAGTCGTAGGAACGGAACTCGCTCGTAAGTCGGGGACTACCTGTACTGTAGTTTAATTTTTAATCAGACTGATGAGTTAATGGCCAGAGTAAGGCCAAGACCAAAGTGGACTGTTTATGTTGGAAAACAGTTACAACCTCAAAGATTGCATAACAATTGATATGGATGCTAATTTATAAACCTTTACACCATTAACTATGTTTACATGCGCAAAATTATTTGACCAGATTGAAATGTTTTCAGATTAAATCATTCAACTGTATTGTTTACGTGCAGCAGACTTTTATTCAGAATAGAAGTACTGACATGCGCAGAGTGGTAAACTCTCCTTAAAATAAAAATAAAAACAGAAGAATAAGTTATATTTGCGGGATGAACATAAATAAACCTGAGCGCCCAAAATGGACCTGCGACAGGTATTAATGACGGTGGAGACGTTACTGCACTCCCTGACTGTCAAACAGGTAATATAGATTATTTTGAGCTCCTTGAAAGTTTCTAGTAGAAATGTTGTATCGCTCACCTACAAGTTTTGCTTCCCCGACTAGCCAGGCGAAAATACATGAGGTAGACATAGGTTGCACATGCGCAGTCAGGTCAGTTTTCCACAGTCTGAAACATTTTTCATAGATTAATTGTTTATATGCACACTGTTCAGATTATGAATTGGCATAAACCACCTCTCTCATTCAGTTTACAAATTCTTTCGGATTGAGCTGAATCAACAAAGAATAATCCAAACAGAGCGTTTACGTGACACATTGTTATTCCGAATGGCCGTTTAATCTGATTACTTATGTCCATGTAAACATAGCTAGTGACAGTTTCACAAGATGTAGGTATTTGTATTGAATTCATTATTTTTGCATTCCCAAGTACCTTTGGCTGGAGCATAACATTTTGCTGAAATAACCATATACAGGTACACTAAATTGACCGCAATGTTAACGTTTATAAAACAAAGTTTGCACAAACTGCTATGAATTAGATTAGAGTTGTTTTCAATGTGATCCTTGGATTAGCCATTAGTTTATCTATCAGGTCAAAGTTAAACTTTATTTTTCCCGAGTCGAGGCCAGTTAGCGATTATCTACGACAGGGGAGATATTTACTACTTACACTATATCCTTTTTTTTTCTTCAAAAGAACTGAACTGCCCCTTCAATTTGATGAAATAAGCAAACAGCCTAATCCTCTTCTTTACATCTGCCTCAAACCTCAGATGTGCAGTTGTGTGTATTAGCAGGTAGCCAGAGGAAGCGTCCATTGATCAGCAGTGATTTTCATATTGAAATTCAGGTTGTAAACACAGACGCGTTTGTCTGCCAGGAGGAAGGTGAATGTGATCATTATCTGCTGGTCATTCGAGCACCACTAACATGAATAAAACAAGTCCTGATCCACCAACATGCAGCTCCACTGCTAAGAAGATGATAGAAAAAGCCTCAGCAACAACCTCCGTATACAAACTACCGATGCAGATGTTTTTCATTTGTATTAGCCCCCACCTTTTTTAGTGTCATGTTTTTATTTCTCATTGGTACAAGTGCTTTCTATATAGCAAGGGTTGCAGGAGGTATGTACCTGTAAACAATCTCAAATAACCTGGGGATGTTTGCCTACTTCTTCTTTTTTTTCTTTATGTTTGACATTTTCTGGAATGAAGTGATCTCCTCCTCCCGGAGGTGATGTTTCATGCATGATTATATTGTTTTAGTGTGTGTGAAGAGACGAGCGCGGAACATGAAAGACCTATGGCACAGTGTTGTGAAACAGGGTGTTATGAAAGGAGAGCAAGAATGAGCTCGGGGGATGAGACAATCATTATCCTCAACCTGTTCCCTGCTCCATAGACAGTCCCATGTGAGTATGTGATGGCGTGTTCTCGAGCACGTATGACACGCATATAGATGCATGTACTGTTACGTTACAATTGAAGTTAGAGTATTTTTTGTCTCGTTTTTGTGCTTCAGTTTTTAGTAGGGATGGGGCCGATCCGATCCAGTATCGGTATTGGCATCCAATACTAGCATAATTTAAGTATCGGATATCGGATCCAACCTGCCGATATTTCCGATCCAGCTTCAAAGAGCACTTATGTTCCACCGTTTTCTGAGACTACCGTCTTAACCTTGTGTGAGTTAAACCCAATGAAGACACTCTGGGCCTCACAACAGGAAACACCCAACCTTTAATAGCACACAAGAGGCAGGTCTATATCACAGACGTCCTTCTCACTCATGATGCAGCTGGAAAAAAAAAACGCTAAGCATTATAATAAAAAATAAATAAATAAATGTCACATTTTTGTCATCTGTGTATGTTTCCCATACAAGACGAAATTCGTCTCTGCATTTAACCCAACCACCATTAGGTGGTGCAGTGAGCAGCCATAGAAAGTGCCCGGGGAGCTGGGGAAATAGGTGTGCACTCATAGACACCCCAAGGTGTGTAGTGGCCGGGGCCGGGGTTTGAACCTGTGTCCTTCGGGTTCCAAGTCGGCAGCCCTGCCTCTATTATGGGAAAGACAACACAGTCCACTCCCCTTAACCACTACGGGAGTGGATTTTGTTGTCTTTCCCATAATGCTTAGTGGTATTTTAGTTTTCCAGCTGCACCATGAGTGAGAAGGACGTCTGTGATATAGACCTGCCTCTTGTGTGCTGTCAAAGTTTATGAGTTTCCTGTTGTAAGGCCCAGAGTGTCTTCATTGGGTTTAACTCACACAATGTTAAAATGAATAGTCTCAGTTCAAAAAATTCATTATACAAGCTCATATACCTGAATGGTATCGGATCGGAAAAGTATTGGTATCGGTTGATATCCAGATTTAACTATCGGATCGGAAGTAAGAAATGTGGATCGGTGCATCCCTAGTTTTTAGTTTTACTAATGAACTTTCACAGCATTTCTTTCCACCTATGGTGAAAACTTTATTGGTTGCTAGCTTGTTTTTCATTATACAGTGTAGTTGTTTGTACCATTTCCCAAACTCCACTCTTCAAGATGTCTACCTGACTCAGGGCACTCGTTTGTCAGTCTGTGTGAACAGGAACTGTCTTCCAGCAGAGATAGCGCAGCCTTCTTTCTCTGCTTGGTCTCGAGTTTGGAGTTTTCTCCCCTCATTTCTTTGCGACTCTCTGGTCCACGCACCGCCTGCATGGGCTCCTCATCTCTCACAGTAGTCGGTGGGGTCAAAGGGCAAGAGCAAGCCGGGAGAGGGGAGCAGCAAGAGGGAGCGCTGCCACGGCAGGTAAAGAGAAGCAGGAAAGATATTTTATTAATTTGCTGCTGAGATCCTGAAACAGACCAAAGGCTGTGACAGGTTTCCACCACATCCTCCTCCACCGCCTCCACCCCCGTGAACTCTACCCTGCGAGGGGCTAGCCAATTTTCGCCAGCCTGTCGAGATGGATGATGGGAGAGCATCCGTCTAATCAGCCCTCTCAGGACCCCCCGCCCAGCCGCCCCCCTCACACCTTCCAGATTGACTGACTCCTGGGCCTGCGTGCCCCAGAATCCAGGTTCCAGAGGAATCTCCTTCTCTTTTTCATTCATATCTCTTTCCACTTTTTATTTTATTTTACTCGGACAAAAAAAAATTGGGAGTGAAAAGCACAGAACACTGCTCCCCTTGAAACTCTCCAGACGACTCCCCTTTGCTGTCACACACCTGGCCTTTTCCTTCCCTCCACCCCATTAAAATATGGAGTAACGTCTAGATATTTCATGAGGTGCTGATATGGAGGGCGACTGGGCAGGTGTTGCAGTCTCTTTCTGACCCTTGATTACTGCCCACCCCAGGAGCGACTCCAGTTTCACGGCAAAGTCTCCAACCAAATAAAACAACAAAACTCATCCTTTCATCGCAGCTGTCCCCTCACAAAAATGTTTCAAAGATTCCTGGCCACTTATTTTGGGGGAATAAAAAACTTACTTCTTACTGTGTGTCAGCTTCAGATATCGCCGTGTTTCACACCGCACAAGGAACTGAGCCTAAGACAAGGGTGCCTGGCTGGATTAATTAGCCAGATTCATTAACTGATGGATGCACAGTATTAACTACAGCTTTAGTCTGACATTTCTCTAAGTGCAGCTCATTTATGTGTGTGTGTAACGACGTTTATGCACACAGGTTCAGCTCTAGTGTTGCAGTAACTACCGGAGGATTGAAATCAGACGATTCTCTCCCAATGATTCCTCAGAAGACGAGACAATGAGACTGAAGTTATACAGCAGTGAGGACGACACTTTATGCACCAAAACTCCCTTGTTCCTTTTATGATTGGATTTACCATATTTTTTGGCCTAGTTCACAGTCACAGTTTTTTTGCATAATTTTGATGCCCTGTGACTTATACAATGAAGCAACTTAATTATGTATTTTCCCCATATTTATAAACCAATTTTTGGCTGAGATATGATCGTTTTCATTCATTCTGACTGAAAATATTGAACACTACAATTTTCAGCCACTAGATGGCACTCGAGTAGTATGGCATGCCGTTGTGTAATGTAATAAGTAAAAGTGGCTATTAATGACACAATTGGCTTGCCATAGCCTACCACCTTCATCCAGTTCACTTGGAGCAAATGTCAAATCATAATTTTGCCGCACCACCCCGGCGAAATGCAGCCGATTTGACCATTGAAGTGCATTTATTAAGTAAAAGTTCAACTGAGACACACCTTTACTATAACGTCGAGCAAACAAATAATTGTTTTTAGGTGGTTATCTTGTTAAATTTCGAAGAATTGCACAGTGAGTTGTCCGTCTGCACGCTCCTGCTTCTGCGAATCGGTTTTTGAAAGGCCGCTGATTTGGACGTCATAGTGCATTAATTAAGGAAAAGTTCAACTAAGACTAGATGTTGAACGAGTACATAATTTTTTAACTCGACATTAACATAAGAAAGCTCGAGTAGAACTTGAGTAGTTCATGATGTCATAGGATCTTAAGATGCAAAAATAAATAAATAAAACGCAAAATAAAACATCATTTAGTATTTACAAAAGAAAAAGACCAACAAAACATTGGGAGTGTCCATTATGCTGGACTGCCATTTATCATACTGCAGATAAATCACAGGAAAATCCAAACTATTAGTTATTATTATTAAGCTGCAAAAGTGAAAGAAACGTGCAGCACGTCAAAAACAAAACTAAAAACAGTGGGGCGGTCGACCACCCCGCACCGCCTGCGGTGCTGCACATTAGGTTTAGTTTTAGAGATTTATAGTTTTTTTTATAGGTTTAGAGATTCATATTTTTTGCTTTTTCTTTGTGAAACAAGGTCAGTGGAAGCTGGTTCTGGTTCGGTCGATTGGACCCGGTGTTACATTCTGTGACCTGCAACAGTGCATGCAACACCGCCCGCTATGGTCACAATATACGTTGGTCACAGAATTTGGTGTAACACTGGTTCGCAACACGCTCCAAACAGGAAGTTGATTCATTTTCTGTTCTGTAACTGCGACGTGATGACGTCACTACGAATACTTGATGTGAAATTAAAAAACTTGATAGATGTCCTAGGAATCAATGTGTCGATTACTCGAGTAGTCTGTTAAAGCCCTAACTAAGACACATCTTTACTATAATTTCGAGCAAACAAATAATAGTTTTTAAGTGTTAATCTTGTTAAATTCTTGTTAAAGTCCTCCCATAAACGCTCCCGTGGCCGCCATTTGGCAGCCAATGGATTTTTGACACAACACCGGCTCACATTTCCGGGTTGTCACCAGTGATGCATAATAGATGTGACTAATACGGCAAAGCAATGTATTTATGGATTTTTCCACTTTATTAGCCATATTTGATCTGATGTGACTTATAAGGCGATGCAACATGTACGGCAGAAAATACGGTAATTTATATTGTAATTCCTCATGTCTTCAGTTTTCATTGCATTCTTGAAAGTGACACAAGATTACAAGTCGTGTTGAGTCTTGCTGTGATCGACATAGGAAGGGAAGGATTGGGGTACCGTATGACTTCTCCCTTTTCTTAGACGCCCGCAGGACACGTACCTTAATTGGAGTGTCTTCTTTAAAAAAAAAGGATACCTTCAAAGACAATCCAAAGCTCCCTGGCCTTAATGAGTGCTGAAAGTGACAAGAGCACATCTGCATCATGTTCTACTTCCCCTCACAAATGAGATTCTCCTCTCCCTGTGTGATAGCCATTATTGCCAAGCTGTGACCAATCTCACTGTTTTAATTAAGCATATTTATAGGCTTCGCGGTCACCAGGTCAGCGTAAACAGCTATGTTTGTCATAATGTCTGTCCCATGCAGAAAACTGAGAAAAAAAGGGGGAGAATGATGCTCTGAGAGCGCAGGAAGTAGAGAAATGCACCTACAGGAGTGTATCCGTTGTGCTTTGTAAGGCATCAAATTACTTTAGCTGATTCTTCAAATGATGACTTCAAGAAATGACATTTTAGACATGTCTCTCACCTTTTTTCCCCCGAAAAGCGTTCTTCAGCATAACGCAGGAGGCCTAATTCCCCAGAAGCTTTTGTCTGTCTTACTTTTTTTATTAAATTTAAAGCATGCCCCCCGAAAATGCCCTAACTGCCCCGAGTCCCAAATGTGTCACACAAAAGCAAAGCTTCATGCGTTCGTCCCCACGTGGCTCTCAAACACCAAATTTCCTCTGAACGTCTTGATCTGCCAAGTGTGACAGCTCTTCACACATCTGAAAGTGGCAAATATATATTTATACTCCCTTTTATATGACAACTTGTTTTCTTCTTCATCACCTCGGGTTCTTAGAATTCTGGCACCGTTTTTAAAAAAAAGACGCACAACAAAATTAAACAACGGTGGAACATTGAAGGAAAAAAAAAACAATAGCGATGGCTTGAGAGGCGCCATCGTTAATATTTAAACTCATCTATAATGACGTACAACTCTGTTCCCATACTGTAAATGGGCACAAATGCACCCTTAGATCCCAAGTGATGTATTTCATTTGTTGTGTTCTAGTTTTGTAGGTGGATCAGAATTAGACAGCGTGACAGACCTAATGATCCTGGGAGGATTTTCTCTTTCTAAGTGTGTGTGTATATCTGACTATGTTTGTGGGTTTACGTCTGTGTGCGTGCTCTATGTATTTGTCTTTGTCTCCATCTCTCTCAGGGTCTGATATGTGCATGCAAACACAATGTCTGGAGGGAGACATGACAAAAACTCCCAGAAGCCTTTGAGCTCTTTTTTGTTCTTCTTCTTCTTCTTTCCTCTGTTGTACCATTGGGGAAAGTTAAATCCAAACAAAGAGGAGATGCTCGGTGTACGGCGCTAGAATCCATCTTCCTCAAATGTGTCTTTTTTTTACTTTGCTTACAGTAGTTGACTTTTTCAACAACTTTGATAAGCCCAATTGTTGGCGCTTTGCAGGAAACTCGCTGCCGCTGTAATTTCCCCTCTGTGGTGAGTTGATTTTCAAAGTGACTTGTCCAGTTAGCAAAATGCAGCAGAGGGCAGAATAAACATTAGGACAATTATTCCTCCTGGAAGTCTGTTCATGAGTGACATAAGCTCGTCATTTTCATTCATTCAACCTTTATTTAGGCAGGTTAATCCCATTGAGCCTCGAGGACTCATTTACAAGAGAGACCTGGAAATGTTCAAAATTGGAAAATCCTGTTGAATGCCTCCTCTGGTCCAGATCAGCTTTTGCCTTCTCGCAGACGCATGGAAACGCACACTGTAGCCCACAAACAACTCTCTGCGTTTCATATTGTGGTGCGTCTCCTGTAGAAGCAGTTGAAGGGCTGGGGCGCACTCTGTAACATCCCTATTCAAAGTCTGTCCCTGACTGAAGTGGTTAAATGTGAAAGTAATTGTGTTTTGTTTCTGGGACTGACACGAGGAACCCCACGGACCCCATCTCCCTCCCAGTGACAGGCAGAGATCCTCCCCCCTCGCTCTGTCTAATTAGAGGATGTAGCCCAGGGCTCGTGTCCCAGGAAGACCCATCCCCCTCCCAAGATGGTTCCCCTAAGAAAGCCCTTAATTGGGTTCTTTAGTCATAGTCTTCATTTTGGCTGGAAAGGCATCTGTGTGTTGCTATCACCTCAGAATACAGTTTGTATCACTCTCTTGTGTTTTGTGTGTGTGTGTGTGTGTGTGTTGTTCTCCCGTGTTTTTCATCCCCCCTTGCTGGCCTTCTCTCCATCTCTGCTCCTCTTTCCCTCTCCCCTTCTCCCACTCGCTCCTCACTTAATGAGGCCCCATAATAACACAGCAGTTGTGCAGTTGTTTTGCTACCTCAGTCAAACAGCGGGATCACTGCATCGTGTGTTTCTATTACCATTCACTTGTCTCCTTGGACAGGGTAATGAGTATCATTTGGAGGTACAAAGCGCCGGCCCACAAAAAATGGCAGTCTGTCATCTCTGGTTACACCGTAGAAAGCTTTTGCTTGGATTGGTGAGACATCTAATAAAAGTATCGCAAACATCACTGGCTCGAGATGTCAGTGTGAATATGTGGTATACAGTGGAATCCATTGGCGTTGTCGTCTCCTTCCTCGCTTTGTGCTGCTACAGTTTGACCATGACTCCCTGGGCACCACACTTCAAACAAGACTGTCTGTTACCAAGGAGACCGGGCTGATTGTTGTACAACAGTATTTTGGGTCAGCCCTCCCCATGGCCTGATAAGTAATGACTGTGGAGAATGCCAACCGCTGGTTTACTTATTTATTTATTTATTGGATGGTGTTATTCACTGGCCAAACCAGGCGGTGGTAAGCCTGGCCTGAGGTCAAAGCAGGGAAGGATTGCACCCTCAGTGGTCATGGTCAGCTGTGAGGAAAACACTAATGGAACAAAACTGGACCAAGTTCAACACACCAATAAAGATTGAGACAGACATGCTCCTGTCTTTGCACTGTGGTGTCTTTTTTCCTTTCAGTGATGACAGAAACATAAATAAGCCTAAATTTAAATAATTTTCCTATCTTAAAACTAGGGTTGCATGATATTATCGGCATGGTATTGGTATTGGCCGATATTAGCGATAAAGTTAAATATCGGACATCAGCCATTCCATCAAAATAACTCACAGATATAAAAGGAGCTGTATATATATATATATATATATATATATATATAGTATATATATATATATATATATATATATATACATATATACAGTGGTGGGCAAATGAACGCTAGGTAGCGCTAAAGCGCTAATCCGCTTACAGTGGACCTAAACTTTTTGTCAGCGTTTTTGTGAATTGACTAACTTTTATAATTCATAAGCGGATTTGTGCTATTTTTATTTAAAATGCAGTACCGCTAATAACTAATTATCTATCAGTAAAAACCAATAAACTTATTTACAAGCTCTTATGCTGCTTGTTTTACCTTTTTCCCCACGTAAAGAGCAGAGAGGAGGAAGGGTGTGAGGGGGAGGGGGGCAGAGCTGAGAACAGACTCGGATCTACCATGTAGGTAAATGATGCCGTTGCCTGGGGATCCCATCAGCATGGGGCCCCGGCCCCGCCGCCCCCCTGCCAGTCACCTACATCCCTAACATTGATCCTGCTTGTTAATGTACATTTAACATAAAAATAATTATAGTTACGATGAAAACGATCATTAAATACGCAATAAAAAAACGGTCGATTTCTTTATCCCCCTACTAAAAATGGACTATTCCATCTTGACATCTTCCGGGTCAGAGGTGAACTCAGGGGCTAATTCTGTGGCTACTGTTTGTGCTGGGTACTTGGATAAATCCGCAGACAACCCCGCTGTTTCAAGCCAAATTAACGCGGCCGGATGATTTTATTGTGTGTTTTGTGTCGACCATTCGACGGTGAGTCGTTATTTTTATGTATTTTAGTTACTTTTCATTAAATCTGTTGACTACCTATAGAATGTTGACATCTTCCGGATCAGAGGTGAACTGGACGCTAACTCTAGCTGGTTGTGCTTGGTTTCTTGGATAAATCCGTAGAGAACCCAGCTGTTTCAAGCCAAATTAACGTGGCCGGATGATTTTATTGTGTGTTTTGTGTCAACCATTCGACGGTGAAAGTGAACTGTTAGTAGCAGTCATCTTTTATGAAGAGAATCCCATCGCATAAAGGGGGCATGTGCAGCAAAATTCAATGAAGCACATCAACATTTGAGTGGGCAGCAAGATTTGTGAGCACACAAGTGCACAGATGTGTTCGCTTGTATATTTGACTTTTGAGACTTTCCCACATATATGCTTCATGCAATGGGATTGAACAACCAGAATGTAAACAACTTAGTTCACCAGCTGGTAAAGATGCTAAATGTCCAGTAGCACTCCAAAGCATAATTATTCATTATTATTTAATTGATGAACATTACTGACCTTTGAATGAACTCTAAGGTTGAGGCAGCATCCTCTTGGTACTCGATGTTGAAAACATAAAAAGATGCAAAAAGAACAGCCAAGGCCGAGGTGAAGTCCACCTGAAGAGGACCTGGCTCAATGACTACATTACCCTCCAGGGCCAGCATCCACTTCTTTGTGGTCAGAAGTGATTCTCCTAAAAAAGACATTTAAATATCACACTTTACGGTTTACAAAAAATGTGTAGGTTATGCTTAATATTGCACTAAACATCTGATTTGTACATTAAAAATCTAACAATCTTACCTAGCAGGATTAGTCCTGGTGTGTTGGGGAGGGAGATATGTGTCTCAGCATCTGCCTGGGTGGTGGAAACCTGAACAATAAGAGGATATAGAATATACAAATAGTGGGCATTTAATTAAGATTGATCAGTAATTTAAAAACTAGGGGAAAAAACAATTAGACTGTTGAGGAAAGGTTTAAACAAAACAGTCACTTTGAAAAAAATATCAGATAT
Source organism: Garcialebias charrua (assembly GCA_038048925.1). Lineage (NCBI taxonomy): Eukaryota > Metazoa > Chordata > Actinopteri > Cyprinodontiformes > Rivulidae > Garcialebias > Garcialebias charrua. The sequence continues at coordinate 14,788 of JBBPBX010021123.1, read as the reverse complement.
GTATCCGATTCGGTAACATACTGAAAAGGCATGGGAATGTAGCTATAAGACACATGGAGGGGGAAAAAAAAATCAGATTTGGGTCGCATTTGCCTGCTGTGTGAACATTCTGGATGTTAGACTTGTGTGTCCATTGGAACCGCTAAGCATTAGCAATGCTAACAAGGAGTTTGTTTGTAATCTGTGTCTTGCTATAGCTTGCAGATTATAACATTTATTCCGCGAAACCATAATGACTTAACAAATTTTAACTCAGGAGAAACAGCAACTGAACTGATGTAGCTGCCTGTCAAAATCATATTAGTTTTTTTAAAGCTATCATTAGCCCTACGCTAGCCTACTAGAAAAGGAGTTTCATTTAAATATTAAAATTTACCACTTACCAGATAAAGAAGAAGTGTCTCATCTCATCATAGGTGTATAACACAGGAACATCTCCTTCACAAAAAGCAACTGCCTCCCATATGATTCAAATAGAAGTTGAATAGTAAAAAAAAAAAAAAAGTATAAATTAAGCAGAAAAAAGAATAAAAATAACCAAGAGCACGAAATATTCCTGTCGGCCTCTAGTGTCAAGATGGAGGAACACCGTTTTTTTTTGGCGGTTGGTTCATTACTGTATTTTTTACAGTAGTCACAAAAAATACCCATAATGCATTGCAAATCAACAGTAAGGTACTGTAAATGTTTATACAGTACTTTACTGTTGATAATACAGTAATATTGATGTAAAAACAATCAAATCTACAGTAACTTACTGTAAACTGTATTTACAGTAAGCTACTGTTGCAAATACAGTAAATTTACTGTAAAAACAGTAAATTTACTGTAAAAACAACGAAAATCATTTACAGTGTAGGTTTTCCACTCCAAAGCTTTTCTCGACTCGGGTTCAAATCTCACCTGGTTGAAGTTATTTTACGTTTGTCTTTCATTGGATAAAAAAAAAAAAGGATTTAGTGTTAACCACAGGCATATTAACTCCTTTTTTAAAATCTAATAAAAGACAAACGTAAAATAACTTCAACCAGGTGAGATTCGAACCCGAGTCGAGAAAAGCTTTGGAGCGGAAAACCTACGCCTTTCCATTCAGCCACCGAGGCTTGCTACCTTTTTAAGGTCAACGTTTCCTTTAAACAATCCGCCCCTCACAAAATTCTGGCTACACTCATGATAACGGACTCACAAATGGAGGTAATGGAGCCTATCATTATGTTAAATCCATTATAAATTCATAAATAAATACATGTATATATGTATTGGTGTGTGTGTGTGTTGGGTGCAATGCGCAAAGTGCTGAGACACACGGTTTGCGTGTGCGCACAGACAAGTTTCTCTTCAAAACTATCCATGTCTGTCAAAGCAAAAACAAAAAACGCCCACAAACTTTGAACCAATCACACGCTGCGAGCCGCAACGTCTGCGTCTCGGAGTTCTGCTTGGGGGCCATGTACAAGATGAGCTGTCACCGGGGGATCACAACGGGAGTGCAGACAGAAGTTGCGCAACCTTTTTTCACTCAACGGGGGGTAAAAGACGTAAGACAAGAAGTATAAACCAACCTTGAGCTGCTGCTTAGGGCCCCAGGGCCACTAGGGGGCCCCCTAAGTGGAATTAAAAAAATTTAAGTACTGATTTATATTTGATTCTATTTAATATTTTAAGTTCAGTTTTACAAACTATTGCATATATTTATATATAGTTTTAAGAACTAATTATTCAACGTTAAATTTATTTTTTCAAACCATTTACGTGGTTTCAAGTAAATGTTTACATTATTTAAGTATTTCCTTGATATATATACAGTATATATATTTTTTATTTTGTCTGTTTTTGCACAGTTTAATTTATATTTATGCATCTAAGTTATTTTATCTGTTAGTTGTTGATTTTGCACTACAAATTAGTTTGAACATTACTGTTGCAGTTCCTTGGAATCAAAGATAATAAACCAGATTACACTTTGGCTGTAAAATACAGTACATTGCATACAGGTGTTTTTTGTTACTTTTAGTATACAGTATACATATAGGATAATGTAAACACAGGACTGTCAGAGTTACAACGAGTTTATGTTAGGTGGGTAAATTATCTGATCATCTGACTGTTGATTGCAGTAATCCACATTATTAACATAAATACCGGTAGAGGGCCCCAAACCAAATTTGGCTTAGGGCCCCATGGAGGCTTGGGCCGGCCCTGGACAAAGAGGAGATTTATGGATAGTTAGAGAGGACATGGAGGTAGTTGGAGTGAGGACAGAGGATGCAGAGGACAGAGTGAGATGGAGGAGGACTCACTGTGAAAACCCCTGAAGAGGGAAAAGCCGAAAGAAAAAGAAGGATGTACTTCTTTTTTGGAGTCAACCCGATTCAAGATGGCCACCACGGCTAATCGACCTTCCTGAACCTTCAGACATGGCGCTAAATTTTAATGTGTTGTTGGTAGCCGAGAGTCATCCTTAACAAAACTCTGAGTGCTCCTCATTAAACATATTTGTTTAAAACCTTAATAGAATTCTTGTCTGTTAGCAAAATACCTTTCAGCAGAAAACCTCAATACTGTATTGCTTTTATATTGTGCATGAGATGATTTTTATTTGATTTTATTGGTAATACAAGTACCCTGAACATTAAACTAGCCCATCAGCCTCAAAATACAATAAACATTTATTTAACCCCATTATCCGTGTCATCATTAAAGTTATTCCGCTGATCTTTAAAAAAATAAAACTGTTTATTCTTGTTAAAAGCTTGAGTTTCTAATGTTGAACATAACTTAATGTATGCTGCTTGTTTTTGCTCTAATTTAGGTAAATCTGTTAATTGAACTGATTTTTTTTGTTTAGTTATTATAGTTTTATTTACTGAAGTGCTAAGATTATTGGTACAAGATGCTGCTGGTCCTGAGGGCAGATTTTCTCTCCATGTGGAAAAACATACAATCAACAATAAAGGAGCTCTGACCAAATGCTCTGTTATTTATTCAATGAAGTGGTGGGGAGACGTGCTAATGTCTGGATTGGAGATGTGGCACCAACAAAAATACAAGATGAGGTGGAGAGGGTTTGGATCTTCCCAGAGGAGGGATAGTGGACATACTGGACAAAGTATGCTGAATCGAGGAGAAGGAGAACACCAGCGGAGGATCTGTTGTCCATGTGCTGACCATCTAAACCTGTTTAAATACAACAAATATAAAAACTTAAAATCAACATTAACGTTTGTTGGTTTCATCTACAAAGTATGCTGAATCGAGGAGAAGGAGAACACCAGCGGAGGATCTGTTGTCCATGTGCTGACCATCTAAACCTGTTTAAATACAACAAATATAAAAACTTAAAATCAACATTAACGTTTGTTGGTTTCATCTTCTTCACACATTTTTCTGTTTTTACATTTATGGTTCAACAGAGAGAGTCAGAGTCAGAGTCAGAGAGTCAGAGAGAATTTATTGTCATTTGCACCGCATGTAGTACATGTGTTGAAAACGAGATTATGTACACAGGGTCCCAGTTACATCCAACAACAAATGCAAGAGAAAAACAATAATAACATCTAGGATTAACTAAGAGAGACATCACATCAGCTAGTAATACACTAAGCCCTAATGTAGTAGAAAAACAGAGAGTTAAAACAGACAAAAATTATAGATTTGTTGCAGCTGATTCCTGACAGGCAGCTCTGAGTGTTTGATCGGCTGCAGCTGTGCAACTTTCCGCCTGCAGAAGCAGATCCCGGTGGTTTGGGTCGGGTCAAACAGGCTGGGAACTCATGGATGAGCTGGCGTTGGAGCGGTATTTTGATGACTCCATTGCAAACGTGAGTTTAAAAATGGACAGAACTTCACCAGAGCAGTTCAGAGATTTTAACGTGACTTTAACATGACTTAGGAAATAAAGGTTTCAGATATTTGCTGCTTTAACAGGAAACACCAGAACATGTCTTGGTAATCAAACAAACCCTTCGGTTTCCATGGCAACAACAATAAATCCCAATGAGTTTAATTAAAAGAAACTTGTTTACTGCTGATTCAGCTTATTAATCTGATTTTTAATAATAATAATAATAATAATAATAATAATGCATTTTATTTGTTAGCTCCTTTCAAGACACCCAAGGACACTTCACAACATTAAAAACACAAAATACAACAATACAAAATGGCTATAAAGACGCTAAACCAAGAAGAAAACAACAAAAAATTAATGTGAGAAGGCTAACTTGAACAGATGAGTTTTGAGTTGTGATTTGAAGGTCTGAAGGGAGTCAATGTTCCGGATGTCTGGGGGAAGAGTGTTCCAGAGTTGGGGAGCAGAGAGAGAAAAGGCTCTGTGTCCCATGATGCTGAGGCAGACGAGAGGCACGTTGAGGTGGATGGAAGAGGAAGAACGAAGGGAGCGTGAATGGGTGATAATGTGCAGGAGATCGGACAGATAGGGAGGGGCGAGGTCATGGATGGCCTTGAATGTGTACAACAGGATTTTAAATAGAATCCTGAAAGTGACTGGAAGCCAGTGAAGTTGCTGTAAAACTGGGGCGATGTGGTGAAATGAGGGGATTTTGGTAACGATGCAGGCAGCTGAATTTTGAACCATTTGAAGCTTACGGAGAAATTCATGTGGCAGACCAAATAGGAGAGATTTGCACTCATCAATTCGAAAAATGACCAAACTTTGGACCAGGATGGAAGAAGAGTGCAGGGAGAGTGACGGACGAAGACGGTTGATTTTTCGAAAGTGGAAATATGCAGACCAGGTAATATTATTTATGTGAGAGTGAAAAGAGAGATTGCTGTCAAGAATGACACCCAGACTCTTGATGTGAGAGGAGAGAAAAACTGTTGACTTTAGATATGGTGGATTTAGTGCCAATGAGTAGAAACTCTGTTTTATCACTGTTTAATTGGTTCCCTGTTTGAACCAGGATTTAATTTCAGGTAAGCAGGAAGTGAGGGAGGAAGGAGGAAGTGAAGAATTAGGTGCAGTGGATAAGAAGAGCTGGGTCGTCTGCAAAACAATGGAAGTGAATGTTAAATTTACTGAAGATATTGCCAATGGAGAGAAAGTAGATTATGAAAAGAAGGGGCCCCAGGACAGAGCCTTGGGGCACACCTGAAGTCAAGGGAGAGTGGGATCTGAATGACTTTGGATGAGCTGAGTGCGGCCAGAGAGATGCGACTGAAACCAAGCGAGAGGTGTATTGGTGATGCCAATTTTTGCACTTTTATACAAATCAAACCACATGTACTAACAGGTGGTTGCATCAAAAATGGTTTTAAAGTCAAAATGAAACAGTTTTACATTTTTTTTTTTTTACATATACACACATTTTTTTACACTTGCTTTTACATATTAGAATATGAAAAAATGAAGTCTTGTTTCAGTTTATAGCAGAGGTTGAAGTAATTTTAGAAATTAGCTCCGCTGATTTCCTTAAAAACTGAATATTTTCTTTATTAATAGATTAAACACATGAAGTCTAATTCTGGACTCCACTCTCTTGCTATATTTATTGTTTTGAGCAGCTTGAACGTTAAAGTTTGTGTGAAATACTTTTAAAAACTGTTTTATATTAAAGCAGAGGAGACTCATTGAAAAGGCGAGAATAAACAGCTGTGTTGTGCTAATAAAATGCAAAAGTATAATTATAAACGAGTTCCAGGTGAAGCGTCCGACCCTCAGCTGGTCTGTTCGGGGTTTTCTGCAGGAGTCCGGCTTTGTGCTGGAAGAGGAGCTCCAAAGACCTCCCGAGCATGAATCGACCGCTTCCGTGCAGCAGAACTCGGTTCTGCCGGGAAAACCTGGAGCGAGAGTCAAACCGGGCGATGATCTGGACCTCAGCTTCCTAACTGATGAGCTCAACAGGCATGATGAGCAAAGTAGCCGAAGAGGTGCTGAATCTTTGGAAGGTAGCATTCTTTTGTTTTGTTTTTAAAGGTTCACTATGTAATTTCTGGAGAACGCTGGGACTTAGAACAAGTTTCATCAGGTAAAGGCATTCTGCTCCCTCCCCTTCAGAGCCATATATGGCTCTGAGGAGGAGCCACAGTCCGTTCTCTGTTGAACTTGAGTTCTGCAGCTCCGCCTCCTGCTGAATGTCCGCTCGGAGCCGCTTCAATATTCTGTGATTACATGTTAATAAAACGTTCTAAAAAAATAAAATAAAACAATGAATCACTGGTCCTACAACACAAAAACCAGCAGAAATCAGCAGAGGTTCACGCAGCAACGTTGGACATGATTTAATTCGCTCGTGACTTCCTCGTTTCTGTCAGTGGAGGAATGGAATGTCTGGAATGCTCCACCTCCTCTGCATGTCCTGTCTCAGCGCTGCAAAGTTCTGTGATTATATGTTAATAAAACGTTCTAAAAAATATAATAAAACCATGAATCACTGGTCCTACAACACAAAAACACCCTGAAATCAGCAGAGCTTCACGCAGCAACGTTGGACATGATTTAATTCGCTCGTGACTTCCTCATTCCTGTCAGTGAAGGATGAAGCGATCACTTGACTTTTGGCAAAAAAACAAAATAAAAGTCCAGCTCTGGGATGAAGAAGGGATATTTAATACATTTGTGTCACATACAAATCAGTCCTGCATCGCTTTGCAATCCTTTGAATGAGAACGTGCGCGGCGCTGAGGCTGGGACAGGCGGGGGCGTGGGTTGGGGCGTGACAAACAACTCTGTTTTTATTGGCTGGTCATTGTCCGGGTCACTCTGTGTTTTTAGTGTTTTTATAAATGCTGATAGAGAAGCAAGGGGACTATAGTTTTTTTCAGAGATTACTTTGTCTAACATCAGTCTGTCAGTAGATAGAAATATGTTAAAAATATATTGTTAGAAAAGTTACAGACTGCATTACAAAGTTACAGTGCAGCTTTGCAAAGTTACATAGTGCAGCTTTAATCCCGATTGTTTCCCTGAGAGCTGAAGGAAGTAACTGATATGAGCTGAAGAAGCAGAAACTGAGCTGTAAAAGCTAAAAGAAAAACACCAACTAAAAAGAGAACACTGCTAAAAGAAGCAAAAGGTCAGCTAAATACTAAAAGTATAAAAAGGTGAGATAAACGTTAAAAGTGTCAAAAATCCACCAAAAAGCCAAAAGTAGCTAAATGCTAGCTAAACACATCACAAAGTTGATTCAAATCTAAAATTACAGTAAAGTCCTGTAAAAACTATTTATAGCTAAAGCTCAGTGAAAATCTAAACATAGCTAAAGTTAAAAGCTAAAAGTAGCAAAGATCTTAAAGATAAAAGTAGCAAAAAGCGAACTAGAATGCCTAAAGTAAGAAAATGTTAGCTATAGCTACTTAAAAACCCAAAGTCACAAAAGACCATTTAAAAGCTAAAAGAAGCAAAAGGCAAATCAAAGCTAGATGGAGCAAACTGCAAGCTAAAAATAGCTAAAAGCAAACCAAAGCCAAAAGTTATAAAATCTTAGCTAAAAATAATAAAAGGCTATATAAAAAGCTAAAAGTATCAAAGTCTATAAAATTCAAAGTAGTTAGAGGCCAACCTAAGTAGCAAAATGCTAGCTTACATCAGCAAAAGCTAAATAAAAATCTAAAACTATCAAAAGGCCAATCATTGCTAAAATTAGCAACAGGCTAGTTTTTTTCATTCATTCAACCTTTATTTAGTCAGGTAAATCTTATTGAGCCTCGAGGGCTCATTTACGAAAGAGACCTGCTAAAAAAGCTAAAAGTAGAAAAATGCCAACAAAATGTAAAAAAAAAGGCCAGCTATACAAGCCAAAAATAGCAAAATCCTAGCTGGCAGAAAGCTAAAGAAAAAGCTATAAGTACATTAAGTCAAAAGTAGCTAAAGGTTAATTTGAAGTGAAAAGTCACATAAAGGCCATCTAAAAGATGAAACATCCCGAGTTTAAAGATTTATTGGATATCCATCTACAGCTGATTAATTCATGATGGTCGCCTCAGTTAGCTAACTTTAGCTAACACAAAAGTGTCTCCAATTAGTTTTACACACACTGAGCTAAATCTGGTGTGGTGATAACCGAGAGTCGTTCCAAACACACACTCTTCAGAAGTGCGAGTTTGGAATGACTCTCTTCGGAAGAAACTCCAAACGAAGCCTGCAGAATTTAATGGAGGATCTCGGGACCAAAACACAGGCATTAATATCGTACGATCTGAGTGAGCGAGCAACAAAAATCTGATTTTCGGCTCGTATTAAAACGACAAAGTACAGATGCTGCCGCACCGCTCCGTTAACGGGAGAGTAACTCTGGGGTTTTATTCTGGATCTTACTTATTCAGTCTGAAGGGGTAAAACAGAAGCCAGAATGAGTTATGAGTGCGTCTGTATTAAAAGTGGAGCAGGCCCTGGGTGCTTGTGGTGAGGACGATGAATAAATGTCTCTGCGTCGTGTCGTTCCAGCTGCTGCAGCAGAGCCTCAGACTGCAGCTCTGGACGTCTCTCAGGACAGCGGAGTCTCTGTGGACTGCAACCTGCAGGACTCCTCTGCAGCTCAGCCCCCGCAGGACACGCCCTTTTCGGGGTTAGCAACGGGGGCTTCCCCCTTCTGCCCCATGACCCCCATGACCCCCATGACTCCAATGACGCCTGTGACCGAGCGATCGGGAATCGTCCCAATGTTACAGTAAGTCTCCCAAAACGACCTTCAAACTTTGTTTCTAAGGCTTCAGGGTAAGATCAGACGCCGGCCGCAGGAAAAATGGATAAAAGACGAGAAGAAATGAAATTTGAGAGTTTGTATTAAAGTATAGAAAATAAGCTTAATGAAGATGCTCAATATTCACACATCATCTCTGTGATCTTGGCCCACCTAACCTGGACTTTGAGTCCATCCTTCATGTCCAAATGTCTCCAGCCCCTTCAGATTGGACGGGTGCTGCTTATGTCCAAAAATGTTTAAATCAAACCAGAGATTCTGAGATGGACCAAGGTCTGGCCTTTGACTGGACCATAGACTCTTTAGCTGGTTCTCCTTAAACCAGTGGAGTGGTCTTCAGTGGTGTGTTCAGGCTCATTGTCCTGCTGGAAGGTGGACCTGCGTCCCTGTCTCATGTCTCTAAAAGAATGTCTGCATTTTGTTCCATTTTGCCTAACATCCCCACGGCATGATGCTGCCACCGCCGTGCTTCACTGTAGGGATGTTGTCCTTGATGTTTGGTCCCATCTGAACACAGAACTTTCTTTCACGTTTGGTGTCTCCATCTCTCCACCTTTCCATGAAGTCCAACTTCTAATGGTCCCGTGGACAGATCATCTGCCATCAGGACTCTCTTTGTCCTCCTGGATGTGTTTCTGATTAATGTCCTCTTGAGCTGGTCCCTAAGTTTTGGAGGACCACCTTCTTTAGGCGGGTCAGCTGTAGCACCATCGTTCCATCTCCTAATAGTTGGATTAAGCGACGCTCAGAGTGATGTTCAGGGTTCTACGTTTGTTGTTGTTGTTCTGTTAGGTGCAAGAAGTTGGAGCATCAAATTTGTGTTCTGTGAGCAGGAACATCGTCTCCACGGTGACCCTGGGATGTCCTCTGGACCTGAAGTTCATCGCCTTGCAAGCCAGAAATGCAGAATACAACCCAAAGGTACGAGGCTCTGACACTGATCCATCGTTGTGTGCTCGGACTTTGAATCCCGCTGCAGGATTTGTCCTCGTGTCGTTTCAGCGCTTCGCAGCGGTCATCATGAGGATCCGCGAGCCACGAACGACAGCTCTGATCTTCAGCTCAGGGAAGATGGTCTGCACAGGGGCCAAGAGGTCAGTCGTTGCTGTGGAACACGTCAGGACAGCAAAAACATGCAGAAGGTTGTGAAAGTATTCACCCCTTTGGTATTGTCAGATTTGTCGCCTGAAAACTTAGAAGAAATGGACCTTCACAAAACACGTCATATTAATGGAGTTAAAAGTTGTTTAAAATAAATTATCTAAATTTGAAAAAGTACAGGTATTTTTCACTTCCATTACTTTAATCCAACCATCACCTAGAAGCAACATGATTAGTTCCACAAGGTCCAGAATCAAAACCTGTAAGCGGTAAAAGCTACCACCAGGCAAGAGACATCATGAAGACCAAGGAACTCTCCACATAGCTATGAGACAATGTTGCAGAGAAATACAGGGGGTCCCCGACTTACAAGCGAGTTCCGTTCCTGCGACTATCTCGTAGGACGAAATTTCGTATGTCGGAACCCGAAACACGCGTTGCTCGTAAGTCCGGATTTTCGGTCGTAAATCGGAAAATCTATGATAGCGCTACTACGAACACTTGTTTTTCACCACAAACGTTCATACTAGTTCATAAACATGCTCAGAAACTTGTTTCCAAATGGTTAGCTAACACACTTTCATCTAAAAACACATAAAAGTGCTGTATTTTCTGTATGATCTTTACAAATTTGCTGCTCGTTTGCCAGCTCGTAAGTCCAGAACTTCGTATGTCAGGGCGCTCGTAAGTCGGGGACCCCCTGTACAGATCAGAATTAGAATTGCTCGAAGGAATCCCTGATGTCACTCAAGTTAGTGTTGGTGATAACTCTCAGCTACTACCACTCCAGATCTTCCATTAATATCTGAAAAAGTGAGTTGCAGCTGTTTTTGTGGTTGCTAAGGGCTATTAGCTGTTGCGGCCATCTTTAACTGGCTTGAGCACAAAAGTTAATCAGCCTACTAATTTCTTTCTGGGAGTATTAACAAAATATTTCCAGTGGCTCATGAGATATACTGACATGCAGTTACATGATCGTCCGTCTTTCACGGCGGTGGATGATTGACAAAAAGAGACCATTTGTTTCTATGAGGCATATGTAAAACCATAATTTGTTTTACTAAGATCTCATGTTAAAGATCCACTGACACGATTTTTTTACTATTCATAAAATTGCTCAAAATATATATATTTTATCATTTAAATGTTCGTTTTTGCAAACAAAATGATAAATCACTTTAATTTTGCATTAAAAAGTGATTTTGAACTTCAAGCCGTGTTTAATCATGGGAAATCCTATTACACCCAAACGCACCATCTGTGACGTAGTGTGCAGAGAGCTCTGGGCTTGTCACAGTGCACGCGTGTGAGCAGCTCACATGAAGGTAAGTCTGATACAGCATTAGACCTAAATTAGATCCTGTTGTTTCTTGTTCCATCACCCAAACTATTTTCTGCTTCCCAAAATGAAGACAAATAGCTCAAATCTTCACATAGATTGATAAATTCATCTGGTTTTAAATTGTCCGCTATTAAAGAGACTGCCTCTCACTCTGCACACTACGTCACAGATGGTGCGTTCGGGTGTAATGGGATTTCCCATGATTAAACACGGCTTGAAGTTCAAAATCACTTTTAAAGCAAAATTAAAGTGATTTATCATTTTGTTTGCAAAAACGAACATATTTAAATGATAAAATATATATATTTTGAGCAATTTTATGAATGGTAAAAAAATCTTGTCAGTGGAGCTTTAAAAATTACTTTTCTTTTTTTTTTTATTACCTCATAAAACTTAATTAAATGTTTGTATAAAGTGCATCAAATTAACCAGATTGTTCTGTGAGCACGCTGCTGGACAATCAGTGCATCGGGCTTTGTCACATTAAAAAGCTGCTTCAGATCAGAATCAGAAGTTTTGAACCCTGGTGACGTAAACTATCCAGGAGGAAACTGGTCGCTCTGAAGCAGAAGTTCTGACCCGACCCACTGACCTTCTCTGGGTTTGATCGCCTACAGCGAGGAGCAATCTCGACTGGCGGCTCGGAAATACGCACGGGTGGTGCAGAAGCTCGGGTTCCCGGCTCGATTCCTGGAGTTCAAGATCCAGAACATGGTGGCCAGCTGTGACGTCTGCTTCCCCATCAGACTGGAAGGTCTGGTTCTGACCCATCAGCAGTTCAGCAGGTGGGGTTTGGAGCTTCCTACAGAACAAAACACTGCTTGTATCGAGCTGATTCTCAGATCAATCACTCTTCAACCTCATATTTGAGAAGGAAGGATTATTTTGGGTAATTTAAACTTAAACTACCTCTATTCTCATTTGATCTGATCTTCAGATGCTCCAACAGGCAGGTAATCCTATAACTGCAACTGGAAATTATAGTTTTACTTCAAGTACAGTATTTGTAACTTTTGTCCTTTTCATTTATTTCACTATCCACACACAAAAACACAAATCTTTAAAAAACATTAAAACCTATAATTACTGTGCAAACAGTTTCAACAGCTTGGGCGTCCTGGATTTATTTTTGTCTTAAACTACTTTTAAGGTTTTAGTAACTATTTACTGATTTTTAACTTTTAGCTACATTATTGAAGTGGTTGCTACATTTAGCTTGTAGCTAATGTTTGTCTATGTTTAGCTTGTAGCTAATGTTTGACTGCACTTAGCTTGTAGCTAAGGTTTGGCTGCGTTTAGCTTGTAGCTAAGGTTTGGCTGCGTTTAGCTTGTAGCTAAGGTTTGGCTGCGTTTAGCTTGTAGCTAAGGTTTGGCTGCGTTTAGCTTGTAGCTAAGGTTTGGCTGCGTTTGTAGCTAAGGTTTGGCTGCGTTTGTAGCTAAGGTTTGGCTGCGTTTGTAGCTAAGGTTTGGCTGCGTTTGTAGCTAAGGTTTGGCTGCGTTTGTAGCTAAGGTTTGGCTGCGTTTGTAGCTAAGGTTTGGCTGCGTTTGTAGCTAAGGTTTGGCTGCGTTTGTAGCTAAGGTTTGGCTGCGTTTGTAGCTAAGGTTTGGCTGCGTTTGTAGCTAAGGTTTGGCTGCGTTTGTAGCTAAGGTTTGGCTGCGTTTGTAGCTAAGGTTTGGCTGCGTTTGTAGCTAAGGTTTGGCTGCGTTTGTAGCTAAGGTTTGGCTGCGTTTGTAGCTAAGGTTTGGCTGCGTTTGTAGCTAAGGTTAAGTACATTTATTAATTGCTACTATTTTGCTTTTAGCCTTAAAGGTGCTATGTGTAACTTTCTGTAAGTGCAGAACTTAGAAAAATTTTCAACAGGCAAAGCATTCTGATCCCTCCCCCTCAGAGCCATATATGGCTCTGCTCCCCCTGGCCCTGCTGAAATTCAAATTCAAGCTCTGTTTTTATTGGCTGGTTACAAACTCTGTTTTTATTGGCTGGTTAATGGCGGGTCACTCTGTGTTTTTAGTGTTTTTATAAATGCTGATAGAGAAGCAAGGGGACTATAGTTTTTTTCAGAGATTACTTTGTCTAACATCAGTCTGTCAGTAGATAGTGACAGAGTGAAGAAATATGTTAAAAATATATTGTTAGAAAAGTTAGAGACTGCATTACAAAGTTACATAGTGCAGCTTTAATTTAGCTCATTTGTTTTGGCTAATGATTTTGCTTAAACTATTAGCCAATGTATTTTATATTATTTTAGCTTCTGTTTCACTTGTTTCAATTTAATTTGAATACATTTTAAATATTCTTTAATAGATTTCAGGGAATTTGTTCAGCTCTGTGTTCTCACTGCAGCTTTGTAGAAAATGAGTTTCCTAAAAAAATGTCTATGCTCCTGATCGTCTGTAAAACTCTACGTTTTAAAAGATTCATTTTTCAAAGTCGTTTTTCGGATGGTTTTTATGCAAACCTTCCCTCCACAGTTATGAGCCGGAGTTATTTCCAGGCCTCATCTACCGCATGGTGAAACCTCGAATCGTCCTGCTCATTTTTGTATCTGGAAAGGTGGTTCTGACCGGTAACAAAACCTAAATAAATTCTTACAGATGGATCTGTTTGAATTAGTAAAATAAATAAAATATCTCACAGCATGTCTTGAAGTTGTTTTTATTTGGTCGTTTGTTAAATTTCAGGAGCTAAAGAACGAGAAGAGATCTACGAAGCCTTTGAGAACATTTATCCCATCCTGAAGGGCTTCAGGAAGCAGTGAGGAGCCTGACGACGCATCTGCTTTGTGTAAAATAATGTAAAATATATTTATTGTGCATTAATTAATGCAATATATGTTTGTGTGTATGTTTTAGTTTGTGAAATTAAATTACTATTCAATTTCTTTTCTTACCATCGTAAATGAAAGTTTTGTCTAAATTAGGTTTTTGCTTTAATTGAAAACATTTCTGTTTGTATCAAATTCAGTATCTTTGTCTTTATCACATCTCTAAATGTTTATCTCTATCAGGGTATGAATATTTTTTATCAATATTTAATGTTTATCTCTAATGCTATTTCTGTGCTTCCTCCATTTATCTAAGTTCAAATCACTATTTCTCTTTAATCTATATCTTAATTGCTGCCTCTATTCTTACATTCCACTATATCTTCATCACTATTTTTATATACGTACAGTAGTTGTATCTTTTGTATTTTTTTTCCCTTAGCTGTAATTCATCTCTCTCTAATGTCTGTTTCTATTTATCATATCTGTATTTCTCTCTCCTTCTGTTCCCCTCGATAGCGCTCTCCCATATCTTTATTTTTCTTTTGTGCTACATATTTTGGCCTTTACTTCATCTAGATATAGCTCTTCCTCTGTTAATCTTTGTCTTTCTACTGTATATGTGACCTGTGCAGATAAAATAAGTCCAAATGAGTCCAGGCTGTATTGTGCAAATTCAGTGAAAATGTTTGCATAAAGATGAGTTTACAAAGACCTCATCCTGCAATCACAGTAACAAAATAGCATATACTGTAATTTTCCTAATCTACATTTAAATCAAAAATTTACAACTGTATGTCTTCATAAATAATCCTTTGTATTTTAACCTTTATATCCTGACCTGATGCATGCTCAGTGATCCAGGTAGAAAAATCAAAAAAAAAAAAAAGTTAAGTCTGGTCCTCTGGACATTCAAA